>CM076581.1:951311950-951523129 GCA_034641835.2 Pinus albicaulis | reverse complement strand
CAGAAAATTAGTTAATTAGAGACAAAATTAGATTTCTTAGAGAAATTAAATTCTTCAAGTGGAAAAATTCGTGTGTATAAAAAGAATTAATTTTTGGAGGTCCCCCACTAAAGGAATATTGGAAATTTCAAGAAAAATTGGACTCTTGGACCTTGGTGGTTAAGTCAAAGTCGAATTTTCGAGGAAATTAGCTCAAAATAATTAATTTTGAGCTAATAAGAAGGGGATTTAATGATAAATTCGAAAATTCCTCAAAATAAATATTTTCAATGGTTAAGATTAAAATATTATCAAAGATTTATCGATGGCCAAGATTAATTTGGCAAGGATCAAGCCAACTAACTGTTATTTTTCCACTTGGAGGATTTATCTATATATAGAGATTCATTTGAGTCTCAAGCCATCTGATTTTTGGCTAAGAGATTTTTGCAATAAATTTAATGTAACTCTAATATCCCGCTAGGAATGTTTATTTGAATCATAATAGAGACTTTGGGGTGAAATTCATGGTGTTCAATGTTCATTGATTTGTGGTATGTGTTGGGTACGGGATTTCCTATATTGTGTTTAATATTTTAAAAGTTTGTTTTTCATTAGATGGGGATAAGATCATTTTATTGATATATTTTGGGTTTATCTTAGGTAATCTGATTCACCATATGTCTAACAAATTTTCTTGATAAAATATATAGCGTTTGCAAGTTCCCCAGTCCTTGGGCTCCAAGTTCACAAACTGTAGGCATGAACCGACTTTGTTTGGACTTAAAATATTTATATGATTTATCTAACTTCACTAAGGTTGTAGTGTGCATTTATTTTCCAAGGTATTATTAGCCATTTATCAAATAAAATCCCATAAAAATATATTTCTCAAAATTTCTTTTAAAATCATTGTATATTTGTAAATTTTGTAAATAGAGTTGTATGATAAATTTGTAATTTTTTTTTCTAATTGGGGTTTTGGGGTTTTAAGATTTTTGTATATATTGGGGTTTTGGGTATTTTTATCTCCATTTTTGCAGGTGATATCAATAGAATGAGTTGGGAAAGAGCTAAATCTAGGCCCTTGAGGATAAGATCTAGTCTCCAAAATGTTTGCAAGGCTAGTCATTGAAGAAATTGAGAAAAATTGTAGATCTGAAGCAAATTGATTTTTTTGAAGTCGGGGTTTCGATTTTTAGCCCTCCCGATCACATATCCAACCCCTCCAAGGACAACGTTATCCTCATAAAACCTTTTGTTCGCCTTAGAAAGGCCCCTCCATCACCTTTTTTGGCCTCCCGGTGTTAAAGAATGTAACTAGGTTTGATCTTCATTATTAATATATTTGTCAAAAATAAATTATTATTATTAAATTACTTACTAAAGCATGGGTTTCATGCTTGGTTCATATTTAGATTAAGGTCCACATTGTGGACTTCTAGGTTAGTTATTACATATTTAAATTGACTCATTTTGGGCTTTTAAATAATGTAACATAGGTTGTTTATTATTTCGTCAAAAGGCTCATCCATCAAGTCATCTCCTTCAAGGTCATCATCCTCGAACTCTTCAGCAAATCTTCTTCGAAGAAACATCTTAAATTCAGCCACAAATTATCCTCAAAATAATCTTCAAGTCGTATATGCTCATGTCAGCCTAACACAAGTATCGCATCTCTTCAAGAAACACATGTCAACTCATTTCCTATTCACATACTACTATATATACCCAACTAAGGTTTCACATTTCACCACATAAAAATCGAACATCTCTCTGAAATAAAGTTCAGACTAGATCACAGATTCAGTGCTATTACAGGAGGACAAGGTTTCGGTCTATTACGGAGATGAAGTTTCAGGTAACTTCCATGCTATATGTTTCAATATGTTACAGCAAAACATGTCTTAGTGTTAACACAAATCTACCACAAACTCAGTGCTATGATGACGCTATATTTTTTTTGATACTTGGTGCTATGATGATGCTATTTCTATTTTGATACTCGATGATATGATTTCATGAAACTCGTATCTAAATAAATTAATTCAGTGCTACAGAACTTGGAGCTACTAAAATGGTGATCACAAAGAAGATGGATCTCAGGGCTACCTCAGGAAGAATATTTCAATGTCTCGATAAGGATGAAGTTTTTGTGCGAGCAAAGGAGATCTCGGTGTAAGGATATCTCGGTGCTAACACAGTGAATAGATGACTTGATGGAGGAAGTCTATAGTCTAATGGTCTTGGTCGTCTCATCTTAAATCTACTAAAGAAAGAAATTTTACTAGGTTTTCCCTAAAGACTGGGATTTTTCCCTGATAGTGTGCCTACATCTTATGTCTTCTTCTAATTGTGCATTGGCATTTCTCTTGCTAATAAGAAAAGAACAAATGATAATAATAAAACATCACAAGATAATTTCATAATAAGAGAAATTAATTAACTACCAACTCCTTAATTTCTCTAACATGGTATCAGAGCTAAGGTCATGATCAAAGGAAATGAAAGGTTCTTGCAAAAAATAGATGGACACTTATGGGTTAATGGATCAAAGTGAACTAGCTCAGTCCTAAAAAGCACCTTGAAAAACTATGAGGACCTCGCACTAACAATAGTCATAGCATCTCGAACATAATTTCAGAGATAATTTTGTATGATTACAAGAACTCGAATAAGAATACAGAGATCTTGGATAAGGGTATAGATATGATATTTATCACAGCATTGTCACAAAATATAAACCACAGTGCTCTCACAATTCGGATTAATTTCCTAGATGCTACACAATTCGGTGGCAAGCCTTATAAGTTTACAGTGGATGCTACACAGTTCAGTGTCACCACAATTCAGATATCTCAGAGAAATCTCATTTAGAAATTTATTAATACTGATGTATTACCAGATCCTCCTTCTCTTAAAATATTTATCTTCTTTCTAAATACAGAATCCTTCCACTGTTAAACTTGTGGAAATTTAAAACGCAATTGCAAACACATGTGAATAAATTCAATCACACATAACACAGTCGTTTAACGGGAAAGCTTAAAGATAAAAAACCCAACTATAATATTATGTATATCAACGGAATAATGTAATAATCTAATACAAAGCTTATTACATCAAGCTCTCAGTACAATATAAAATAATTACACACTGTCATGCAGAAATTTGCATCTCTATGCACCAATTTCTCCTCCTGACATCCTACCTCCACTGCTCAATCCCTACTGAAGAAGACCCCTGAATGAATTCGAATTGGCCTTGCCTTGACTGTGCAATCCTCATTGGCAACTCCAATGTGTGTCAAATGGATTTAATGCATCACTATAGTCACAACGGATAGTCCATCTCACCCTTTCACCTATCTCTCCACTGGGTCTCCACTGGAACTGACATGCACTGTAGTTAACTGATATATTTTTTCAGCTGTTAGTGAGTTAGTAGTTGTGAATTATTTAACTAATTAATTCACTTAACTCTCACTAGTGTATCTTTCAGTTAGACTAGATACAACTAGCTCAACTGAGTTTAAATCCATTAACTGAGTTAAACTGAATAACAACTCCTATAACTACTCTTCCAACTCTGTCATAACTTTTCCACTTCAGTTCTAACTGATTCCTCCATGGATGAGCCACCAATAACCCTAGGAATTACGTAATTTATTTAGCCCATTGATTTTCCAAATATGTTCACTGAAATAAAGTGCTCCAAGAGAATGAGTTAATGTTTATTGTCAGATTATTATTAAGAGCTAATAATAATCGACATGCATCTATTTTTAGATTGACGATCTATACATAGACTTCGCCCAATATTCTAAAAATAGAATTTCATCTATTTCACATTTGACCAACCATCTACAAATAGAATCCTGCAACTTATATAATATGCTCACCATGTCTAAAAATATACATACACCTAAAAATAGCCTACGGGCCCCACTTAGTGAAGGTGCTTAATTTTTACTAAGCTCATCATCTTGTTGAATCTCAACAATCCCTCTCAAAAAGATATGGATTATCCTTCACCCCGATCATGCCTCTATGGTATTCTAATTTGCTCTTGCCGAGCGCCTTCGTCAGAATGTCCGCATCCTGATCTTCCGTAGGAATGTAATGAAGTAACATGATCTTTCGCTGCACACAATATCTGATATGATGATGCCAGATATCAATATGTTTATATCTATCATGAAACACAGGATTAATCGAGAGTTTAATGCAACTCTGATTATCACAATGTATCACTGTAGGATCTAAATGTGAACCAAACAAACTGACCAGGATCTTCCTCATCCAGATAGCCTCACATGCAACTTGACTTGATGCCATGTATTCTGCTTTCACAGAACTGAGTGCCACAGATCTTTTTTTCCTGCTGTACCAAGAAACTGCTATATATCTGATACTGAAAACCCCTCCTGATGTGCTCTTTTTGTCCATTGGGCTACCTGCCCAATCTAGATTCGTGAAGCCATGCAACTTCACCTCATCCATATGTCTATACCATAATCCATACTCAAAAGTGCCCCTGAGATACCTCAAGAAATGCTTTCCTGCCTTCCAAAATAGCTTGTTAGGCTTAACCATCGCTTGAGAAAGTTGGTTCACTGCATAGCATATGTCTGGTCTTGTATTAACTAAATACATGAGTGAACCCACCAACTGTTGATACACAGTGGCATCCACTACCTCTACTGATGTAGAATTCTCTTTCCTCCAATTTCCTAGAAGAGGAGTATCCATGGACTTGCAGTCCTCCATGTGAAATTTACCAAGTATCTCCCGAGCATACTTGCCTTGAGACACAAACAGTTCACCTTCTCACTGCCATATTTCCAATCCAAGGAAATAATGAAGGAGGCCCAAATCCTTCATCTCAAACTCCTTTGCAATATCTGCCTTGCATGAGTGTATCAACTGCTCATCACCCGTTAGTATTAAATCATCAACATAAAGAACAATGATTAAAAGCTTACCCTCTACCATAATTTGATACAGGTTTGCATCCGCCTCACTCTTGGTGAAGCCAATTCCAGTGAAATAGTTGTCGATCCATGTGTACCAAGCATGTGGTGCTTGCTTCAGCCCATACAACGCTCTTTTAAGTCTGCACACATGTGACTCACTACTGAAGATCTCAAATCCTTCAGGCTGCTCAATGTACACCTCTTACTCAATGATCCCATTAAAGAACATAGTCTTCACATCCATCTGATGAATTTTCCAACCCATCGGCGCTAAGAGAGCAAGGATGGTCCTTATGGAAGAATACCGTGCGACCTCTACCAATGTAGCATCCTCTTTCCTCTAATTTCCTGGAAGAGGAGTATCCATGGGCTTGCAGTCCTCCATGTGAAACTTACCAAGTATCTCCCGAGGAGGAGTATCAACCCTCAGCTCTTTTCAGGGATTTTTTTATATTTCTTTATTTATAACCTAAATCCCTAAATACAGATGACAGGTGACTGATTTCTTCGCTCAAGTGTTCAACATCAGAAATCCTCATGGCTCTGACGGTAAGGGTATTAAGGACACCAAAATTTTGAGTTGAATGATGGTAGAACTTAGCATAGAGATAGCTATCAGTATGGGTTTTCTTTCTAAACAGCTACTGCCCAAGAGTTCCATCCTCATTCCTAGTGACAAGAACGTCCAAAAAAGGAATGCTCCTATTTTCTTCAACCTCCATCGTGAACTTAATCTCTATGGAAATGGAGTTGAGGTGATTAAAAAATCCTTCAAGATTCTCTTTGCCATGGGTCCACTTTATGTTGGTGACATCTACAAATATTTTCCACCAATCAGGTTTTAAGGGATAAGAGGCAAGGGCCTTGTTCTCAAAGTGTTCCATGTATAAGTTGGCGACAATAGGGGATAGCGGAGATCCCATTGCGACACCTAATACTTGCTCATAGAATTCCCTTGGAAGCTGAAGAAAGTGGAGCATAGGTTAGTTTTGATGTGGTATCACTATTCACAAAGATTCCTTTAGATGAGGCAATCCAAGTCATTAAAGATGTCACTGATCCTGGAACAGCCAAGCTTGCAGAGATTTTTTCATAAAGGACTCAAGAAATTTTGTCAAGCTCATTAAGGATCAGAAGGTTGAGGAAAACGACATCTTGGTTAGCTTTGATGTGGTATCACTATTCACGAAGATTCATTTAGATGAGGAAATCCAAGTCATTAAAGATGTCACTGATCCTGGAACAGCCAAGCTTGCAGAGATTTTTTCATAAAGGACCCAAGCGATTTTTTCAAGCTCATTAAGGATCAAAAGGTTTAGCAAAACGACATCTTGGTTAGTTTTGATGTGGTATCACTATTCATGAAGATTCCTTTAGATGAGGCAATCCAAGTCATTGAAGATGTCACTGATCCTGGAACAGCCAAGCTTGTTGAGATTTTTTCATAAAGGACTCAAGTGATTTTGTCAAGCTCATTAAGGATCAGAAGGTTGAGGAAAATGACATCTTGGTTAGTTTTCATGTGGTATCAATATTCACGAATATTCCTTTAGATGAGGCAATCCAAGTCATTAAGGATGTCACTGATCCTGGAATAGCCAATCTTGCAGAGATTTTTTCATAAAGGACTCAAGCAATTTTTTCAAGCTCATTAAGGATCAGAAGGTTGAGGAAAACGACATCTTGGTTAGTTTTGATGTGGTATCACTATTCACAAAGATTCCTTTAGATGAGGCAATCCAAGTTATTAAAGATGTCACTGATCCTGGAATAGCCAAGCTTGCAAAGATTTTTTCATAAAGGACTCAAGCGATTTTTTCAACCTCATTAAGGATCAGAAGGTTGAGGAAAAATACATCTTGGTTAGTTTTGATGTGGTATCACTATTCATGAATATTCCTTTAGATGAGGCAATCCAAGTCATTAAATATGTCACTGTTCCTAGAACATCCAAGCTTGCAGAGGTTTTTTCATAAAGGACTCAAGCGATTTTTTCAAGCTCATTGAGGATCATAAGGTTGAGGAAAATGAAATCTTGGTTAGTTTTAATGTGGTATCACTATTCATGAATATTCCTTTAGATGAGGCAATCCAAGTCATTAAAGATGTCACTGATCCTGGAACAGCCAAGCTTGCGGAGATTTGCCTACACTCCACATTCTTCAGCTTCCAAGGGGAATTCTATGAGCAAGTATCAGGTGTCGCAATGGGATCTTTGCTATCCCCTATTGTCGCCAACTTATACATTGAACACTTTGAGAAGAAGGCCCTTGCCTCTTATCCCTTAAAACCTGATTGGTGGAAAAGATTTGTAGACGACACCAACATAAAGTGGAACCACGATAAAGAGAATCTTGAAGGATTTTTTAATCACCTCAACTCCATTTCCACAAAGATTACGTTCACGATGGAGGTTGAAGAAAATAAGAGCATTCCATTTTTGGTCGTTCTTGTCACTAGGAATGAGGATGGACCTCTTGGGCACCAGGTGTTTAGAAAGAAAACCCATACTGATAGCTATCTCTATGCTGAGTCCTACCATCATCCAGCTCAAAATTTTGGTGTCCTTAATACGCTTGCCATCAGAGCCATGAGGATTTCTGATGATGAACACCTGAGCGAAGAAATCAGTCACTTGTCATCTGTATTTAGGGATTTAGGTTATAAAGAAAGAAATATCAAAAAATCCCTGAAAAGAGCTGAGGGTTATATCTTACCTCAGAATCGCCATGAACCTCAAGAAAACAAGGGTAGGGTTTTTCTACCATACATTAAGGGTGTTACTGATAAAATCACCAAGTTTCTAAGAAGGAATGTTATTTTCGCGCAATTTTCAGCATCAGGGACTATTAGGCAGAGGATGTGATCAGTTAAAGATGGCATAAGCCCTGAACAATTCAAAGGTGTACAAGATTGACTGTTCATGCGGGAAAATTTATATTATTGAGACTGGGTGTTCACTTCAAAAAAGACTTGAAGAGCATGGAGCTGATATCAGGTATGAACGATCGCGCACCTCATCCCTTGCAGAACACTCCTCAAAAACCAAACATCAAGTACGTCTTGAAGATGCAAGAATCATTGCGAGAGAAGAACACTATCAAAGAAGAAAAATAAGAGAGGCCCTTGAGATTATAAAGCAGCCAAATAATCTTAATAGGGATGGGGGAGTATAAATCAGTGACACTTGGAGACCTCTTCTTCGACAAATCTGTTCCTCCAAGACGCCATCCGCCGAGGTATAGTTTTTCAGGTATAAAATCTTAAGTATGTTCCTCCCTTTTGAATTCTAATTTGGTTTTAATAATTTAAAATTATAATAATTCTCCCTATTAATTGATTTTTATTTTTTTTAAATAAAAATTAATTAATTAATCAATAATTATTTGTAATTTCTACTATATTCCTATAAAAAAGTTTTTCCCTAAAAAATTTCTTCCCTAACATAAAAGATTAATTAGTAAATTAAAATAAGCATAATTAATTAAATATTCTTAAATAAAAATAAAACTAAATAATTAATTCCTTTATTTTTATATATTTATATTTTATTTAAACCTAGTATAAATCCCTAATTAAATTATAATAAATTAAATATATCTTTTTAAATTAAATTAACCAATAGTTAATTATTAATTAATACTTATTAGTAAATATTCCTATAAAATTTTCCCTAACATAAAAGTTTAATTAGTAAATTAAAATATGCATAATTAATTAAATATTCATAACTTAAAATAAAACTAAATAATTAATTCCTTTATTTATATATTTTTATATTTTATTTAAACCTAGTATAATTCCCAAATTAAATTATATTAAATTAAATATATCGTTTTAAATTAAATTAACCAATTTAGTTACTATATAATATAATAAATAATAGGCATAATAAAAATTAAACTAACCAATTAGTAAATTAAATAAGCATAAAAATAAATCTTAATTCTTTATTGTTATAAAATAATGAATTAAACTTAATAAACTAAACTATTGGTAAATAACTATCTTAAATAGGCATAATAAAACTAACTAATTAGAAATTTTAATAGGCATAATTAAACTAACTACTTAGTTAATAAAATAGGCATAATTAAAATTAATCTTAAATTCTTTATTTTATATATAAACTTTGATTTTATTAATTATTAACCATAATAAAATAAAATTTATTAAATTAGAAATGTAATTATTAAAATAAAAATAAAAAAATACAAAATACAAAAACTTTGATCGGCTCTTTTCAAGAAATTTATCTCTATTAATGGTTTGAAGCCCTTCTCTAAATTTCTTCATTCTAAAGTCATGATGATGGATCCCCGTTGGGATTCGAAATGTTGACACATGTTCCTTAATACTGTGGATAATCTGGGAAGCTCTTTAAAAAATATTAAAGGGTTAAATGATTAAATAAGGACAAATCAAAAGGATTAGCCACAAACCAGAGATTAAAGGGAAAATCAAAAGAAAAGATAGTGAGGCAGACAGTTAAAGGATAAATCCAAGTTTTAAGACCTAAAACAGAGTTTAAAGGATAAACAAAGGCAGATCAACAGGGAAGTAGACTCGAATGACTCAACCCAAGCCATTTACTTCTTCAAAAACACATTTTTCCACCTACAGCATGTTTCCTTTCAATAAAGACATCAGCAGTTATTAAGGCAGTCAGAGATATTTCTCAAACACTCAGCAATTATTACAAAAGTTATTAAAGAGACTTAAAAGTCAAATGTTTCCAAAATTTAGCTCAAATAGTGAAGTTAGGAGTTATTATTACAGCAAGTCCTTCTCGGATATTTTTCCTTGGGCCTTGCATGGTGTCAAAGGTCAAAAAATCATTAACTCTATAATAAATAACATCTGAAACCCTAGCTTAGGATCATCACCTCATTTTGCAGATAAATAATGCATGTATCATTCATTTTTAGTGTTAGTTGGTTGATTAGTTGCCTGATTGTTTTTGCTGAGTTAGTTGGAGAGTGCTAGGCTAGATTTGAGAAAGCTCTGAGTTATAGAGATATATTGTACTGGAGTAATGTAATTGTTTTGAACATCAGTAATACAAGCACATTCATAGGATTCTTGAGCTATGTTAATGGTGAAGTTTTCCTTCTTTTTCAATATTTTCCTTTTGTTTTCCATTATGTCCATTATTTCTCTGATAAAAGAACAGAACTTTTAGATTAGGATATTTTGTCTTGGCACCCTATTTTTTTTCTGCATTCTTTATCTCAATGTTTTCCTCTACAAGGTCTGATTAGAGAATTCTTAAGCGCATCTAAGGTGTTTGTTAGGGAATTTGGACAGGATGAAGGCATGGACTCAAGCTCTCTCAGAAGTCATGGACTCAAGCTTCCTTAACGTAATTCCTTCTTATTCTATCTTCTCTAGTAATTCAGTTATAATATGTTTAATTCTCCAAGTTCAGCTATTCAGTTGTTCAGCTAGCTTGTGCAAAGAGAGATAGCTTCTTTTTATAGAGTAAAAGGAGGAGGTTGGGATCCATAAAAAGGTGGGAGGGAGGCCTATCCTTTAGGAGGGTTTCATGGGAGGTGGAAACCATAAACTAAAGGAGGGAGTTCGTGGTTATTCAATCCAACCACTCCCAATGACTCATCCTCAAAGTCGTTGAAGTGGAATCTTCGCCTCTCTTTTTGAAAAAAAATCCATAAATAGCTTGGCGTGTGTGTCTAACTGGCATAGAGCACCAACTAGCGCAAGCCCAGTGTTAATTTTCCCACTCAGCATAGGGGTGTAACTGGCTACTCGTGCCAAGGCAAAAACAAGGGTTTTTACAGCTCTGCTCACAAAATTTTCAACAGAAGGAATATTGCTCTCATGTAAGGGGATGCAATGATGGCCTTTGCAAGGCATGAAACTTCTTATTAGTCACAGAAATGACCCTCCAATGTGTGATTTTGGTATTGCAGGGACAGTGACAAAATGTTGTGTAAAATATTCCCCCTAAAGCATGAGGTCCGAGGGAGAACGAGGGGTGAAATGCTTTATGAGAACTCGTTCGAACCAAACACCGCTGTCAGAAAGCTTACAATTACAAATACAACCGATATCTCTGGTACATGAATATGTGGCATGGGCGCAACCATCCATAATAGAGTACATAAAAACTGAGAGCCAAGGTATGGATGCAACCATCCAGTAGTAAGGATCAACAAATAGACTCAGGTATGGTCACAGCCATCCAATCAAAAGAGTCATGCAATAATTCATGATAATCCACAAGAATCCGTAGCTTGGATTTTATCAGACAAAACCCAGGGTCTTGCACTCCATCTCGACCCGAAAAAGTACAATTTCAAGCATGCGAATATATGAGCTGAAGTCGAACATGCAAGAAAATCGTCTGATTACTAGCCAATAATGAAAGTCGTTAACGGATGCAAGAGAAACCACCAATAATTACGATGGCCCTCAAGGAAAAAAAGGTAAAATCTATGGAATGTGAACAGTGAGTTGACGTTGAACACCTTCAGAATCACTCGATCGAAGGCCAATGATGTGAACCTTACGTCGAATGCGAAAAACCTTCCATTGAGGCATGCAGGCTTTAAGGTAACAGATTGGAGTCTCTAGGTAAAATTCCTGGAGAATGAGTTGAAGTCGACATGAACTGACCTGGTTGAAGGAGGGCCATAATGTTTCCCACATCATCGACATGAGACAGAGTAACATGATGAAAGTGAATTAGGACAAACAGGGAATCAAAGGAAGGTTGACAACTGCAAAGGAAAACTTCTCTTGAACATATAAGTGACACGACACTAGATTTGGCAGTATTTGACATCAAGGGATATGAGGTCATGATGACGGGGAAAATATCAAATGAGATCCATGGAGGCAAAAATGACGAAATGAGATGTCCCCAACCCGACACGAATGCGGACAAGTGTCATGTTCAAGAGCGACATACTGCCAACATAAATAGAACTAGGTTCCATTTTCCCCCACCATTTCTGGCGAGTACCCCAATTATTTTTTAAAAAATCTTGAAGGAGATAGCATATGCTTGCAATGTAATTTTTTCCTTTGAAAAAATCCAACCTGGTACATTTTATGAGCCCTAGGAAGGAAGAACTCGGGTAATGTCTTGGTGACGAAATCCGATGTCATCAGGATTTAACAAGTCTGACAAAGGGAGAACTCGGCATCTTTTCATGTTTAGAGAGTTTGAAAAGAAGGCAGAAAAGAAAACTTCAGCATGGTCCTTTTCATAGATAGTCTCTGAGATCCAAAAAGGTAGAAACAATATCGGAAAGAACCTCTTAGTCGCGATAGGCTAAGGATTCCTTTTTCATGATAATTCATCCCAGCCCGTAAAAGGGGTAAACGTATTCTGGGTAGATATCATTTCACAACCACTTAACGAGTTCAAAATGACAAGAATCTCAGCAATATTTTCAATTTTTGAGAGTCAGAAAAGAGCTGAAATATGACTCCTCCTAGAGGAACGAGTGGTATTAAGGGTAGCAACTGGTTCCGGCGATGATGGAACTCCTTAGAACAAGTGAAGGTCAAGAGGTTAGCTAACAAGACCACTCATTGCAGATGTTCCTCAGGAATGGGTAAAACAACCAAGTGAAGGCGTATGATCAGCCAAGAAGATGGGGACGTTGGAATGAGAAAACCAAGGCTCATCTGGAAAAACAGGCTAATAAAATGGAAATCACAAGAGGTAAAATGGGAATGGTTTCAGTTTTACACAAGCTTGAAATCAGGAAACTTTGCTTGAAGTTGGTTTCATTTTTACACAAGCTTGAAACAAAGATAAACTATGCTTGAAAATGTTTGCATGCCCCCAACATGGTGACTCAATTCGAGGTACATGCCCCCCAAGCTTCAGTCCATATGAAAGGCAGATGGAGTGAAGGTTCAAATTATGAGATCAAAATAAAGACTCGACTAGGATTTTACGAGATTGTATCAAAGACTTGAATTGAACGAGAACGTGTTTCATTTTTTTAATTAGGTTGACACATTAAAAGAACTATCCTCATGAGTTAATTCATTTTTTAACGAGGTTGATACAAAAGACGAGCTATCCTCAAATGATTGTGTTTCATTTTTTAAGGATTTTGACACAAGGAAAGGAACTATGCTCTGTACGACAACTCATCATGTCAAATAAGAAGTCGTGGCTTCCAAGAGATTCTCATCTGATGGAAGGAAAACATCTTGGAAGTCAGGACCCAATGCCCCCAACACACGATGCACAACAACACTATCACTGAATGCAGGCATGGAGTAGGTAGCCACATAATTAACCTGTGGTAGGGAAGGTACAACCGGCAGATAAAGACCAGGAAGGGATGATGTTGGCCAGCTACCACTTGAGGACCAAAGAATGAAATTTGATCAATGGTCACGATCCGACCTTCATGCAGAAAACAAATCACATGAAAGAGGGAAGAGACAAGTGCACCCATGGCATAAACATAGTCGTGCCCCGAGAGTAAATTTAAATCCAAGGGACCTGGAACAACCATCATGTCTATATAGATGATTTTCCCTCCCAAAGTGATAGGCAACTTTGGAAGGATCCCTAACGGTTGACTAGTTCTTCTGTTAAATGCCAACAGATTCTGCATAACAGGCACAAGCGGTGGAGAACCAAAAGCTTTCCAAGTAGTTGAATACAAAATACTAACATATGCACCTTCATCCATAATCATGCTAGGTACGACCATATCGAAGGCCTGTATGGTGATCTTAAAAGGCACATAAGAAGGAAGGCGGTATCCTGGAAATCGATTCCAATCGAAGGAAGCGACCAAACTACCTGGAGGGGGTACCATTGAACTGAGATGGTCATCCCCTGGTGTTACCGGAGCAAGAGGAGCATCCTCCAGGACCTCCATCAGTGGAGCAGGAGGAGCAAATTCTTAAACTACAGGGACAGGAGAATATTTCTCCAAGTATGAGGAATCTGAAGAAACAAGAAGAACATAGGGGGAATGAGATCCACTCTCGACAGAAAACACCTGATGAACCACAGGTGAGATCAAATCAACCAATTCCATGAACAATGGTTGGTCAGGAATGGATTCATGAACTTGAATTTTTGAGGGAGTGGGATCAACCAAGGATGACTCTCGACCAGTTGTGGGATCAACTAGCGGAGGACTCAAAGAAAGCTTCTGGTAACCAACCGAAAGGTGGGGTGCAGAAACAGTAGGGTTGTCTAACACTCTCGTGACTTCATCCATGTATGGACAAAGGTGAATGGGATGATGCCCTTCACACAACCTATAGGGATTCATAATCTTACCCTTTTTCTTATGATTCTTAGTAAGGCTAGCTGAAGACGTGCCACAAATATGAACTACAGCAGCCAAAGGCAACAGCGGACGATCGTCGGACCATACTTCAAGTACCTTGGGAATGCCAGGGTAGTCTCAAATAAAATGGTCACCTTTGCACAACATGCAAGGGAATTTGACTTTCCATGGAAGGTTGGATGGTTTATCGATGGAAGGTTTCTTAGGTGCAACAGCTGCAGTATTAGCCTTTGGCTTATTTGATTTCTTCTTCTTTGTCTTCTTCTTCTTCTTCTTAGCCACCTGGTTACTAGAATCCATACTTTCACCAGGCGAAGTAGAAGAGGAGGACGAAGGAACATGCGAAGAAGGGGAGAGCTCCACCTTAGAATCAACATGACCTTGTTCAGGCGAAAGAGATGGTTGAATAGAGGTCAAACCACCCGGGACCACCGAGGTCGAAAATAACCCTACGGGTAAACCAACAGTTAACCCAGGAAGGAACAATGTTTCTATATAAGGAGCACCAACATTCCCAAAAGAGGGAAAAGGACCGGGATTCCCTTCTGAGGGGATTCCCTAGTTGGTAAACTCTGGAAACGTCGCCATCAGAAACAACCCTAAAAAACACCCTAAGGAAGATAACTTTAACCAGGAATATTTCATGGGAAAGTAATTTTTTAAGACATTGAAACAAAACTCTGTTGTTTCATATTTTAAGAGTCGAGAAACGATTAAAAGGTAACTCTATCACTTTCAGGTTGAGATGAGCGTGAAATGACAAGAGCTCGATGATCTTTTCACTTTTAGAGAGTCACGAAAAGACCAAAATGTCTACTCAAGTAATCTAAGAAAGAAGGTATACCAAGTTTTCGTGAACTTCCATATACACCTTGGTGATCAAATGAAAGAGAAATTACCAAGGACTTAACGTACGTGCAGGTAGTCTCCCTGAATGCTGTGTTCGGTGTATCACGGTTACAAGGCGGTAGACTCAGCTTCCTATGGATAAAAGGATTGCAACATAGGGGGGTCTCCCTTTATATACTCGACGGTACGGGGAGCACAAGTCCATACTAGCGCTGTCTACTACCAAAAGGTGAACGACAGCTACTAGGTTTTAAGACACCGGAACACGTCTCTAGCCTAGACCACTAGAAATGTTGTGTTAGGTTTGAATGTTTCCTTAGGTTGATTGGATAAATTTTTAAAGTTTATCTTGAACTATTTCTCAGTTTCAAGGCCCTATCGAATGTCATCTGACAATCTCCTATATGCAGCTATATGAGAAAATAAATATTTCAATTTGATGAATGTTATCTAGTTAAGGGAAGAGTTTCAAACAATGATGCAACAAATAGTAATACTGCAATTGAAACTTTTCCAAACTAGATGACTTTCACTATCCAAAATTAATGTAAAACATTCAATGATGCGACTTATGCAATGTAATCTATGCAAAATCCTCTTTTTTGAAAACTATGCAATTGTAATCTATGCACAATTTCCTTTTTCTTTTGAATGAATAAGAATGCACTCAATGAATTTTTCGATGAAATGGGGATCTACTTAATGCATGATTTTAATGAAAGAGAATTCACTCAATGCGATTTTTAGCTTTCAATCATTAAACAATGTAATCTAAGTTCAATGATGGATCTCAAAAAATACTTTTCAATGCAATGTGTTCTAATGCATTTTAACGAAAAGGAAACTATGAGACGAAAACTAAATGAATGCAAATTTCCTTAATGCAAGGATGAATGCAAAAGAGATGCAAACAAACACTAAGAATGCAATCGTTGTTCTGAACACTTTGTAACCAAACTCCTCAAAAGGCTACCATACATACGAGGTCAAGCACAAAGAGGACTTCCAAAGCGTGAGCTCAAAACAAGGCATTCATTCCCTTTTACATCAAGCAATCATGGAAAAAAGACTTTTTAGCTAAACAATGAGCAATGTAATCTATGCTCACAAGTGAACAAGTAAATGGGAGAATGTGTAAATCATATAGAGAAAATGCCCGAAAGGGCAAGACACACTGGTGAAGCATTTACAGGGAAACTTAATTTTTCACACACCCTGAAATTGGCACGAATTTTTTGGGTGAAACTAGTGCCAACTGGCGCGACTTTCTAAATGACACCTAGCGTCAATGGCCAATTGGAGTGGGTTGCTAACTGAAAAATAGCACCAATCGGTGCTAGTGTTAGAAAAATAAAAGCGCCAATGCCTGAAAAGGAAAAAAAAAATAATTTCTCCCAACCAATACCAGACTTACCACTTCAAGCAAAAACTAAAAGATTGTAATTGATGAAAAACATAGGAACAAACAGGGAAATGGTCATTCGACTAAACTTTCTGAATGAAGAAGACCTCAAAGAGTGACAAAATCAAAGGAAATGAAACCGAACCAACAAGCTGAAACGACAAACTCACACTGATCCCCAGTGGAGTCGCCAATTTTTTGTGCAGGTAAATCCTCTTTGTGGACAGAGACGATCCCTCTAGCCCTAGGGTGGGTCTAGAAACAAAGGGACATGCTAGAGTGTTTCTTCCTAGTTATTGAATAAACAAAGGATATGGTAGATCGACCTACCTAGAGTCCACGTTTTCATTGTTGCTGTAGTAGTGGTGGCCTCTCGCTCCTGCCTTGGCAAATCAAAATCCTTTCGCCGTTATGCTCGGATACCTGCACATAAAACAAGAAACAAGAACAACATAGGACATAATGGTTTCACTCATAACTACTAGCCAGTCAGAGAGGGCTAAGCATGTTGCATTAACAATTAAACATAATACAAAATGGGAACCAAACAATAGTCATGTATATAAATGAATAGAAGGAAGAGTTACAACCACTGCTTTGACGTCGTAGTCTCCTCCAGCGGGGTTCAGCCGAAGCGCGTCTTAGGTGTTCATCAGGGAATTTAGACAAGATGAAGGAATGGACTCAAGCTCTCTCAGAAGTCATGGACTCAAGCTTCCTCAATTTAATTCCTTCTTATTCTATCTTCTCTAGTAATTCAGCTATAATATGTTTAATTCTCCAAGTTCATCTATTCAGTTGTTCAACTAGCTTGTGCAAAGAGAGATAGCTTCTTTTCATAGAGGAAAAGGAGGAGGTTGGGATCCCTACAAAGGTGGGAGGGAGGCCTATCCTTTAGGAGGTTTTCATGGAGGTGGAAACCATAAACTAAAGGAGGGAGTCTATGGTTATTCAATCCAACCACTCCCAATGACTCATCCTCGAAGTTGTTGAAGTGGAATCTTCGCCTCTATTTTTTTTAAAAATTCCATAAACAGCTTGGTGCCAGTGTCTAACTGGCACAGAGTGCCAACTGGTGTGGGCCCAGTGTTAATTTTCCCACTCGGCACGGGGGTGTAACTGGCTACTCGCACCAAGGCAAAAACAAGTGTTTTTACAGCTCTGCTCAGGGAATTTTCAATAGAAGGAATATTTCTCTTATGTAAAGGGATGCAATGATGGTCTTTGCAAGGCATGACACTTCTTATTGGTCACATAAATGACCCTCCAATGTTGCAAGTTGGGGATTCCAGGGATAGTGACAAAATGTTGTGTAACACATGTTGCCCCTTCGATGCGACGACTACATTCTCCTCCTCCTTCAAAGTCTTCGATTCACTCCCACTGCTACCGTCAAGCTTGCGTTTTTCTAGATCTCTTCTTAGCTCCTCCTCCTGAAGTGTTGCCCACATCTTGCTCCCAAATAGGAAGTGTTTCCCTGCACAAGATACTTTGGACAAAAACTTTCCACTCCTCAGTGACTGCATTAAGGGCCAAATTCACCATAGTTGCAATAGTTTGGGTGGATCCCACAGCTTCTAGTTGGTCTCGAATCTCCTAAAGTCTTGTTAAGAATGGAGCAATGTGTTCCCCCTTCTACATCTCGATCATCCAAAGCTTCTGCTCCGAGTACATCTTCCGCTACTTGGAAGTTCCTTCATATAGCAGGGTCGGCCTCCCATATCTCCCTGTCTATGTTCTTTCCAACTATATGCGAGACTATATTATCCTTGACACAATCTCTTGGCCTTTGCCAAATCGGCTTGTACTTTTTGTTTTGATTCGGATATGTAGGTACAGCATCCTTGTTGTCCACGAACGTCTTGAGATCATATTCTTTCAGAAGGAATTTTATCATTTCCTTCCATATTACGTAGTTGGAGGATCCCTCCAACTGATCCTAATCTCTAAGACCATGAGATGCCATCTCAGCCAAAAACTACCAAATTGCTTCCTCTTCCTCTCTACTTCGTAGTTTTGAAGTTGGCTTACGCACTTCCTGATGGAACGGGTAATTTTGTTGCTCCTCGGCTGCCCAACAAATAATAAATGTTGAATTCCTCAGCAAGTAACTCACTGAGGAATAATTCCCCACTATGTGCTCTTATTCTTCTTCTAACACTTCCCTACCCAACAATTGCTTGCAGAAAAATTGCATCCCTATGACTCTGCATGAAGGCTTTGTGTTTCTCCCTCGGCCTCGGAAATATCTTGATTTGGAAATCTTACCTCTCTGTCGACTTACTCGGAGAGAGACAACCTCGAAGATTTATCCCTCCTGGCTAGAACTGCACAATCCCTTGGGGATTCGATCTATTGTTGTTGTAGAAATTCGGCCTTCACTTCAGTACTCAGATATGTTTTTCATGTTTCACATCAAATTCTATGATACCACGTGAAAATTCCTAGATCTAACAATCTCAGGAATTATATTGCAACCAACTGAATTTACTAATTCCTATTTTGTAAATTACATTACAGAATTAATTCAGATTTCTTCATGAATTATTGCAGTAAATTACTGAAGCAGCCTACACTTAATACTTTATGATTCTGAAACAAGAGAGAGGTGGGCTCCTGAAGGATCCTACCCAACTGAAGTTAAAGTTTAACTTATAGTTCTCCGTCGCCCCATTTCCCTCCTGGAGATGCATGGGAACTCATGGAAAACTCATCCTACCCGATCTTTGCAGTTGCAACTTTTGGGTCATGCTTCTCATCCTTGTCCTTTTTATTCAAAGGACATTGTGATGCAAAGTGATCCATCTCACAACATCTGAAGAATTTCTACCTTGCTTCCCCTTCGATGCAATGGCTACATTATCCTCCTCCTTCAGATTCTTCGATCCGCTCCCGCTGCTACCGCCAAGCTTGCACTTGTCGAGAACTCTTCTTAGCTCCTCCTCCTGAACTATTGCCCACATATGCTCCCAACTAGGAACTGTTGCCCTACCCAAGATATTTTGGAAAAAAACTTTCCACTCCTTGGTGACTGTGTTAACGGCCAACATCACCATAGTTGCAGCAGTTGGGGTGGATCCCACAGCTCCCAGCTGGTCTCGAATCTCCTAAAGTCTTGTTAAGAATGGAGAAATGTGTTCCCCCTTCTACATCTCGATCATCCAAAGCTTTTGCTCCAAGTACATATTTTGATGCTCAAAAGTTCCATCATATATCAGGTCCAAGGCCTCCCATATCTCCTTGGATATGTTCTTGCCAGCTATATGTGAGACTATATGATCCTTGACACCATCAAGGATAAGTATCTTGGCCTTTTGCATATCAGCTTATACTTTTTGTTCTGATCCATATTTGTAGGCACAACATCCACGTTGTCCATGAACGTCTTGAGATCATATTCATCCAGAAGGAATTTGATCCTTTCCTTCCAGATTACGCAGTTGGAGGATCCCTCCAACCGATCTTAATCTCTAATACCATGAGATGCTATCTCAGCCTAAAACTATCAAATTGCTTCCTCTTTCTCCCTAATGCGTAGCTTCAAAGTTGGCTTACACACTCCCTGATGGAGATGGTAAGTATGTTGCTCCTCGACTGCCCAACAAATGAGAAATGTTGAATTCTGTAGCAAGGAACTCATTGAGGAAGAATTCCCCACTATGTTCTCTTCTTCTTCTTCTTACGTTTCCCTACCCAGCAACTACTTGCAGAAAATTTTCATCCCTATGGCTCTGCATGAAGGCTTTGTGTTGCTCTCCTAGCCTCGGAAAGACCTTCATCTGGAAGTCTAACCTCTCTAGCAACTCACTCAGAGAGAGACAAACTCGAAGATTTATCCCTCCTGGCTAGAATTGCACAATCCCTCTCAGGATTTGATCTGTCGTTGTTGCAGCAATTCGGCCTTCACTTCATTGCTCAAATCTGATTTTCATGTTTCGCATCAAACACTTTGATACCATGTGAAAATTCCTAGATCTAAAATTCTCAGGAATCCTACTACAGCCAACTAAATTTACTACTCCTATTTTGTAAACTACATTATAGAATTAATTTAGATTTCTCTATGAATTATTGCAGTAAATTACTCAAGAAGCCTACACTTAATACTTTATGATTCTGAAACAAGGAAACTAAGCAAATGAAAAATCACATATAGGACACCTTTATTTTGGACTAATTCCCAGGAAAACCCCAATGCGGGAAAATCGGTGCAGAAGATCTGAGGGTTTCTATTATTAAGTAGCAGTAATTTATGAATACATCGTTGAATACCTCAAGGGTTATTCATCTACAGAAAGAGAAATACTGGCAGAAATAATATGAGTTTTATCTCACTCAATCACTAGAAAATCAAGTTGATCCAGTCACTAGATGAGGTGCCCCTGGAAGGCTTTGTGCTGCCACTGCATAGTCCTTACGCAATCCTTGCGTTACCCTCTCTAGGCATTGTGTCACCCCATTTATGGATCGATCTAACTCCTGGAATCTCCGATCTCAGCCTCCCTGTTTCACACCTCATCTCCCGACTGTTGGAATGGATCTGACAATAAAAGCTCGGAAACCCTCTCATCCACTGTGTTTCCTATATGTATCCCTGGATGGCTATGCGTCAGCCTGTATGGCTCTGTGCTAGCTATACTGGACGTCTCTCTGCCTCTCTCTAGTGATGATTCTCTTGCTGAGAAAATTCTCTCTCCAAAAGCTACTTCTGCCCCTCACTGTGCTAGAATCACTTAGATCTTATCTTTGTCCGAGCACTTGCTCTGTCAGAAGAATCCGATCACTTGATTCACTTGGTGTGTCTTTCCAAATGACCCTCAAGCCTTCCTTTGTATTCTTCTCATTGAGATATCAACGGTCGAGATTAGATCTCTAACCAACGACTAAGATTATAACTTGACTTGATTTTCTCTTTTTCTAGATTATTCTCACTATGTTTTATTAATACCCTCTAATTATTTAATTTCCTTAAGTTTAGACTCAGGGTCCCCATTAAAATAATTAATTTTTACAATAAAACATATTCCGAGTGTAATTTTCACAAACGATTTATGGGTTCTTTGGAATACCAGTGCCTAAGCCTCTCCAAAAATTTGGAGACTTAGAGCACTTCCGATGCTACCAAAAATCAACATGCTCCCCCTATTTTCTACTTGCCCTATCTGAACTAATTCCTTTTGAAAATATCATTTTTGTCTGTTGCATTTGTATATTTAGTGCAATCACATAGACATCTCAACAATGGTTCATGGTATTTCAAGTAGTCCTTTAGGTCAGCAAGTGTAGCTTTTCAATAGGAATATTTATTTAGTATATGAAATCCACTAGCATTATTTCACTACAAATAGATGACTCAGAACAAAATGGATCTCATCTTAAAGAAAATTAATCCCAATAGGAAGGAAGCTTGATGTATGTATCAATTATTACATTCAAAATGCTTCTTTGCATTATTTTCCACTTATGAGTAATTATTTCCATCGGGTTCCTTTTCCCAAGAGAATGAAGTAATAAAACCTATCTACAAGAGCATAAAATTTGAAGCATTAATATTAATGAAGTGTTAGCTCCTCTAGTGCCTTCCTTTTGGGGTGCCCATGCTGAAGCAATGTTAAAAATGGAAACTAGGGCCAAATTCCACTTTGGAAAGCTCATTTGATGGAGATCATTATTGCATTGAATTCCTCTTTTCAAGAGGACCAAAATCAATCTAAAAATCATCAAAATTGGATAAGCAGAAATGTGTTTTTGAATTTATGCCCTCACATGTGAAAATTGTCAAGGTCGGCCACATCATCATATAGGCTCATGAAGCCCAAGAGACATTTCGGTTCACCCTCAAGGACTTGTATAAATATGAGAGACCTCAAACCTCATTTTGCATCATCTCATCTCACACATTCTTCTCTCTACTCATCTAATTGGTTCGTACAGCGTATTGGGAATCTCTTTTCTTCACATGTGTGGCAACAAAAAGACGAATTGCAGGACGAATTACAAGGCCAAAATTTTAGAGTATGTTGAAGGCTTGACCAGCATTGACCAGGGGTGTTTTCACCACATGTGACTGTAATTTTTGGGTTGGAATTTCATTTTTTGAAGGCCACATTTATTGGCACAAGAACCAAGGCATTCTGTTGACTTTGACCATAGACTAATTGCAAGGTTGACTGCAAAGTTGACCAAAAAGTTTGACCAAGTTTGACTATTGTTTTCATGACTATTTTTGGTTGACTTTGACCAGCATAATAAGACGTCGAGTTTGACTGTGGATTTACCAAGTTTTCTTGGAATAATTTTGATTGTTGTTGACTTTCTAGTTAGGGAAAAATTGACTGTTGTTGACTTCGGTTTTGACAAGGTTGTTTTGACTATCATTTGAAATTGTACTCTCTCTCTCTGAACATTTGATATAATAATAAGAATAATTGATCAAAGGGTTTTCCCCATCTTGGGGTTTTTTCCTGGCATTCGCCATGTTGCACACTTTTTTTCAAGGTTCAAAGGAAGCAGATGTACCAATAATTTTTTCAAAGGACTGGATCATCAGCCATCGGCATTATGTGTCATTGTAAACCCATTTTGCAAATTTGTAATGTAAATTATGCTAATAAGACCTTGTATGTATGCAAAAACCTAGGTAAGCCTATTATTTTGGCGAAAAAATTATCCTAGGAGGTTTTTCATCTCACTGACTCATGTGTTTCTAAACAAGGATGGTCGGCAAAGTTTTTCCCTCTAGCCTCACCTCAAAGCTAGGGTGGAATTCGTCGTCAAAATTTTAGGTGAGCCCTAGTGTTCTAGTCGAGTCTTATGTAAAAGTGATTGGGGAATAATTTAAGCTATTTGGCTAAATTATTTTATTACAAATCACATGGTCTACTAGATCATGTTGTGTCGCGAAATGGAGTGTGTAATTTGAGGGTCTAATTTGAATGGGTATTCCCCCTTTGAGGGTTGAAATGTAAAAAATATTGTAGTGCATGGTATCACATACTTAGACACCATGGCTAAAATATTAGAAGGTGGAAAAATATTAAATCCCCTCAAGTGTCAATTAATTAATTTTTTTAGCAAAAAGAAAATTAATCCTAAGCCAGAAAATTAGTTAATTAGAGACAAAATTAGATTTCTTAGAGAAATTAAATTCTTCAAGTGGAAAAATTCGTGTATAAAAAGAATTAATTTTTGGAGGTCCCCCACTAGGGGAATATTGGAAATTTCAAGAAAATTTGGACTCTTGGACCTTGGTGGTTAAGTCAAAGTCGAATTTTCGACGAAATTAGCTCAAAATAATTAATTTTGAGCTAATAAGAAGGGGATTTAATGATAAATTCGAAAATTCCTCAAAATAAATATTTTCAATGGTTAAGATTAAAATATTATCAAATATTTATCGATGGCCAAGATTAATTTGGCAAGGATCAAACCAACTAACTGTTATTTTTCCACTTGGAGGATTTATCTATATATAGAGAGTCATTTGAGTCTCAAGCCATCTGATTTTTGGCTAAGAGATTTTTGCAATAAATTTAATGTAACTCTAATATCCCGCTAGGAATGTTTATTTGAATCATAATAGAGACTTTGGGGTGAAATTCATGGTGTTCAATGTTCATTGATTTGTGGTATGTGTTGGGTACGGGATTTCCTATATTGTGTTTAATATTTTAAAAGTTTGTTTTTCATTAGATGGGGATAAGATCATTTTATTGATATATTTTGGGTTTATCTTAGGTAATCTGATTCACCATATGTCTAACAAATTTTCTTGATAAAATATATAGCGTTTGCAAGTTCCCCAGTCCTTGGGCTCCAAGTTCACAAACTGTAGGCATGAACCGACCTTGTTTGGACTTAAAATACTTATATGATTTATCTAACTTCACTAAGGTTGTAGTGTGATTTTATTTTCCAAGGTATTATTAGCCATTTATCAAATAAAATCCCATAAAAATATATTTCTCAAAATTTCTTTTAAAATCATTGTATATTTGTAAATTTTGTAAATAGACTTGTATGATAAATTTGTAATTTTTTTTTCTAATTGGGGTTTTGGGGTTTTAAGATTTTTGTATATATTGGGGTTTTGGGTATTTTTATCTCCATTTTTGCAGGTGATGTCAATAGAATGAGTTGGGAAAGAGCTAAATCTAGGCCCTTGAGGATAAGATCTAGTCTCCAAAATGTTTGCAAGGCTAGTCATTGAAGAAATTGAGAAAAATTGTAGATCTGAAGCAAATTGATTTTTTTGAAGTTGGGGTTTCGATTTTTAGCCCTCCCAATCACATATCCAACCTCTCCAAGGACAACGTTATCCTCATAAGGCCTTTTGTTCGCCTTAGAAAGGCCCCTGCATCACCTTTTTTGGCCTCCTGGTGTTAAAGAATGTAACTAGGTTTGATCTTCATTATTAATATATTTGTCAAAAATAAATTATTATTATTAAATTACTTACTAAAGCATGGGTTTCATGCTTGGTTCATATTTAGATTAAGGTCCACATTGTGGACTTCTAGGTTATTTATTACATATTTAAATTGACTCATTTTGGGCTTTTAAATAATGTAATATAGGTTGTTTATTTTTTCGTCAAAAGGCTCATCCATCAAGTCATCTCCTTCAAGGTCATCATCCTCGAACTCTTCAGCAAATCTTCTTCGAAGAAACATCTTAAATTCAGCCACAAATTATCCTCAAAATAATCTTCAAGTCGTATATGCTCATGTCAGCCTAACACAAGTATCATATCTCTTCAAGAAACACATGTCAACTCATTTCCTATGGACATACTACTATATATACCCAACTAAGGTTTCACATTTCACCACATAAAAATCGAACATCTCTCTGAAATAAAGTTCAGACTAGATCATAGATTCAGTGCTATTACAGGAGGACAAGGTTTCGATCTATTACGAAGATGAAGTTTCAGGTAACTTCCATGCTATATGTTTCAATATGTTATAGCAAAACATGTCTTAGTGTTAACACAAATATACCACAAACTCAGCGCTATGATGACGCTATATTTTTTTTGATACTTGGTGCTATGATGATGCTATTTCTATTTTGATACTCGATGATATGATTTCATGAAAATCGTATCTAAATAAATTAATTCAGTGCTACAGAACTTGGAGCGACTACAATGGTGATCACAAAGAAGATGGATCTCAGGGCTACCTCAGGAAGAAGATTTTAATGTCTCGATAAGGATGAAGTTTCTGTGCAAGCAAAGGAGATCTCGATGTAAGGATATCTCGGTGCTAACACAGTGAATAGATGACTTGATGGAGGAAGTCTATAGTCTAATGGTCTTGGTCGTCTCATCTTAAATCTACTTGTTGTGGACAATTTTGTCACCCCTAGAGACAGTCTAGAGTTGCCATAGACCAGTGCCTAGGACATCTTAATATAGCAAGGAGCTCCTCATATAGCTTGGGTTGTCAATCCAAAAGCTTACTTACTATCTCTTGTTGAACAAGGAAATTAGATTAGAGTGGGACCAATCTCTCTCAGAAGCTGGTACAAGGATAAGAATAGTGTAGGAACATCATGCAAAACTTCAATAAAAAGGCATCAGACAGTTAAGAGACAGCTTACTGTAAAGAGGGCCAGTTCAAATAATATGCCACAGAAATCAAATATCAGAAAGTGGATGCAGTGAGAGGAATAACAAGGGAATACCAGTTGACATTAGAATGATACCCAGATATACAACAAAACCATGCATGGGCTTGCCAATTCAAGAATCCATACACAATCCTGGCATTTTAAAAGCACCCTCCTAAAACAACTGATATAGCAGAAAATATGGAAGAGATGAATATGGAACAGTATATCATGACTAGGCCTATTCAAAGTGCTTGACTAATCCCAGAAAAGGCATAAACTAGGATGAATCCTTACTGCAAACTAGTGAGCCAATCGCATTCTAGAACATGATACAAGAAGATAAATAGCATGAAATTAGATATTGTATTAACACATAAGAGAAAATTACAACTGTGAGATACCAAAGACCAGAATCCTCATTACAGTTATAACTCCTCCTCACTGAGACCCTACGGGCTCTGAACCTTCATACAGAAATATTACAAAATGTATACAAAATCCTTTTCACTGCACAGTCTGCTGATAGAAATATGGAACCCTTCTAATGTCTTATTTCTGGGTTTTTATAGAGAAGATAGAGAATTCTAGAGAAGGAGGTAGATGGAGCACATTTAATGACTTAATTTGAACAAAATGGCGGAAAGGATTCGCGCCCACTCTATGAATGACTGAATATAAATGACTGTACTTTAAAATCTTCCTCTAGAAATAAATGCTGAGGATGAAAATGTCTTCATGAACAAGACACAAATAATAATATATACAATGTTCTGACTCTTACTGAAAGAGGGAAAATCTGCTACCGCAAAAACCCTGAGATGGCCTGCGATTTTGTACTGTACTCTCGGCCTTTAACTTTGAATTTAAATGCTGGACCTTTAATGCAGGGCGAAGCGTCCCTTGATTTTCTCTGGAGGGTTCTGTAGGTTCATATCTTTGTTTACTTTAATGATAGTCATTCCACACAACTACCCTCAACTTCTTTCTTAAATTTCGCCAGCAAAATACGTCCTTTGATATGCTCTTGACCCCTGTAATGGAGGCGATAAATTATGAGGCCTCTTTATCATCTTGGAACCTGCAAAACCCACAAAAACATTAGAGAAACCAGACTCAGGAGCAAGGTGCTAGGAGGTGGAGATGGTAATGACGTCGCAAGCATGGCCATATGACAAGGATACGCAAGGTGGTGGAGGAAAAATGGTGGAAACTTTGGTAAACAGGCGGGGTGTAGTCATCGCGTGGAACAGTTAGAACACGATGCACAAATGAAAACGGTGAGTATGAATGAGAAACACATATATATATGACAGGGAAGAAATCGTATGGACGCACGGGATGATGATGTGTGGATGTACGAAGGACAGGTGGCGAACTGACGTGGCTGCGGAGTCAATAGACGGGAGAGACTGAATCCTGGGCCGTCGGATCTTGGAACTAAATCAACAGCTCGGAGGTGATGGGAGCAGTGTGGTGGTGGGCCACGGAACACAGCAGACACATGTTAACGGGCGAGCAAGTTTGGGGGACATCCGCCGTTGGATGGAGATCGACGGATCCAACGGCTCAAATGAATTCCGCTGCCCGACTATTCTACAAACTTTAACGCGCGGAAAAGCGGTTTCGGAAACTGTACTCAGGGACACGCGGTGCGTTTTCAATGGAATCGCTGGCATTAGGTTCAAAACCGCCAGCCCGGTGAAAGTGGTGCGGGATTTACCGCTGGTTTTGGCAATACGTACAGGCGCGGGGACCACCACACAAAACGACTGCCGCTCCGTTGATTGAACTCGATCGGACGGTTAAAATTATGCCCAATAACATCTATTGTTAAGCTCCCTTTCCTTTTGGCTTGTGGTTTTTGAGCTCGGATCATGTGATGACGACAGGAAAAGGGGCTAAGGCCCTGGGGCTTCGGCTCAATATAATTTTAATAGTGGGTTTTTAACATTTGGATAATGTATTTTTGGGCGGAAAAGGTAATGTTAAACGGGAGCAAGAGGATTTTTAGGCCACGGTGGAGATTTGAAATGGATTCGAATGGGCAGCAGACCAAAATTCATAGGCAAGGGTAAATATGTACAACACTACTAAAGAAAGAAATTTTACTAGGTTTTCCCTAAAGACTGCTATTTTTCCCTGATAGTGTGCCTACATCTTGTGTCTTCTTCTAATTGTGCATTGGCATTTCTCTTGCTAATAAGAAAAGAACAAATGATAATAATAAAACATCACAAGATAATTTCATAATAAGAGAAATTAATTAACTACCAACTCCTTAATTTCTCTAACATGGTATCAGAGCTAAGGTCATGATCAAAGGAAATGAAAGGTTCTTGCAAAACATAGATGGACACTTATGGGTTAATGGATCAAAGTGAACTAGCTCAGTCCTAAAAAGCACCTTGAAAAAGTATGAGGACCTCGCACTAACAACAGTCACAGCATCTCGAACATAATTTCAGAGATAATTTTGTATGATTACAAGAACTCGAATAAGAGTACAAAGATCTTGGATAAGGGTATAGATATGATATTTATCACAACATTGTCACAAAATATAAACCACAGTGCTCTCACAATTCGGATTAATTTCCTAGATGCTACACAATTCGGTGGCAAACCTTATAAGTTTATAGTGGATGCTACACAGTTCAGTGTCACCACAATTCAGATATCTCAGAGAAATCTCATTTAGAAATTTATTAATACTGATGTATTACCAGATCCTCCTTCTCTTAAAATATTTATCTTCTTTCTAAATACAGAATCCTTCCACTGTTAAACTTGTGGAAATTTAAAACGCAATTGCAAACACATGTGAATAAATTCAATCACACATAACACAGTCGTTTAACGGGAAAGCTTAAAGATAAAAAACCCAACTATAATATTATGTATATCAACGGAATAATGTAATAATCTAATACAAAGCTTATTACATCAAGCTCTCAGTACAATATAAAATAATTACACACTGTCATGCAGAAATTTGCATCTCTATGCACCAATTTCTCCTCCTGACATCCTACCTCCACTGCTCAATCCCTACTGAAGAAGACCCCTGAATGAATTCGAATTGGCCTTGCCTTGACTGTGCAATCCTCATTGGCAACTCCAATGTGTGTCAAATGGATTTAATGCATCACTATAGTCACAACGGATAGTCCATCTCACCCTTTCACCTATCTCTCCACTGGGTCTCCACTGGAACTGACATGCACTGTAGTTAACTGATATATTTTTTCAGCTGTTAGTGAGTTAGTAGTTGTGAATTATTTAACTAATTAATTCACTTAACTCTCACTAGTGTATCTTTCAGTTAGACTAGATACAACTAGCTCAAATTGCTAAAATCGAATAACAACTCCTATAACTACTCTTCCAACTCCGTCATAACTTTGCCACTTCAGTTCTAATAGAGTCCTCCATGCATTAGCCACCAATAACCCTAGGAATTGCGTAATTCCTTCAGCCCACTGATTTGCCAAATATGTTCACTGAAATAAAGTGCTCCAAGAGAATAAGTTGATGTTTATTGTCGGATTATTATTAAGAGCTAATAATAATCGACATGCATCTATTTTTAGATTGAAGATCTATAAATAGACTTCGCCCAATATTCTAAAAACAGAATTTCATCTATTTTTCCAACTTGATCAACCATCCACAAATAGCATCCTACAACTTCTGAAATATGATCATCATGTCTAAAAATAGACATAGTCTAAAAATAGACTTGCGCCAAAAATAGCCTGCGGGCCCACTTAGTGAAGGCGACTCTTTTCACTAAGCTCATCATCTTGTTGAATCTCAACAATCCCTCTCAACAAGATAGGGATTATCCTTCACCTCGATCTTGCCTCTATGGTATTCAAATTTGCTCCTGGTGAGCGCCTTCGTCTGTATCGTCCGCATCGTGATCTTCCATACGTAGGAATGTAATCAAGTAACATGATCTTTCACGTACACAATAACATTCGATATGATGATATCGGATATCAATATGTTTAGATCTATCAAGCAAAAATGATAGGATTAATCGAGAGTTTAATGCAATCCCGATTATCACAGCTAACAAACACAATCGTAGGATCTAAATGTGAACCAAACAAACCTACCCAGGATCTTCTCATCCGTGATAGCCTCACATGCAACTTGACTCGATGCCATGTATTCTTCTTTTGTCAACCGGAAAGTTGTCGATCTTTTGTTTTCGTCTACTCAAGAAACCGCTATAGATCCGATACTGAAAACCCTCCCGATGTGCTCTTTGTCCATTGGGATACCTGCCTCCATCTACATTCGTAGCCATGCAACTTCACCTCATCCATTTGTCTGTACCACAAGCCACACTCATTTGTGCCCCTGAGATACCTCAGGACATGCTTTCCTGCCTTCCAAAAGAGCTTGGTAATCTTAACCATCGCTTGTGAAAGCTTGTTCACCGCATAGCATATGTCTAGTCTTGTATTAACCAAATACATGAGCGAACCCACCACATGTTGATAAACAGTGGCATCCACTACCTCTGCCGATGTAGCATCCTCTTTCCTCCAACCACCAGGAAGAGGAGTGTCGATAGGCTTGCAGCCTTGCATGTTGAAGTTCTCCAGTATCTCCCAGACATACTTGCCTTGAGACACAAACAGTCCACCCTTCCGCTGCCAAATTTCCAATCCCAGGAAATAATGAAGGAGGCCCAAGTCCTTCATCTCAAACTCCTTTGCAAGATCTGCCTTGCATGAGTGTATCAACAATTCATCACCTGTTAGTATTAAATCATCAACATAAAGAACAATGATTAAAAGCTTACCCTCTACCATAATTTGATACAGGTTTGCATCCGCCTCACTCTTGGTGAAGCCAAGTCCAGTGAAATAGTTGTCGATCCATGTGTACCAAGCATGTGGTGCTTGCTTCATCCCATACAACGCTCTTTTAAGTCTGCACACATGCGACTCACTACTGAAGATCTCAAATCCTTCAGGCTGCTCAATGTACACCTCTTACTCAATGATCCCATTAAAGAACATAGTCTTCACATCCATCTGATGAATTTTCCAACCCATCTGCGCTAAGAGAGCAAGGATGGTCCTTATGGAAGAATACTGTGCGACCTCTACCAATGTAGCATCCTCTTTCCTCTAATTTCCTGGAAGAGGAGTATCCATGGGCTTGCAGTCCTCGATGTGAAACTTACCAAGTATCTCCCGAGGAGGAGTATCAACCCTCAGCTCTTTTCAGGGATTTTTTGATATTTCTTTATTTATAACCTAAATCCCTAAATACAGATGACCGGTGACTGGTTTCTTCGCTCAAGTGTTCAGCATCAGAAATCCTCATGGCTCTGACGGCAAGGGTATTAAGGACACCAAACTTTTGAGTTGAATGATGGTAGGACTTAGCATAGAGATAGCTATCAGTATGGGTTTTCTTTCTAAACACCTAGTGCCCAAGAGTTCCATCCTCATTCCTAGTGACAAGAACGTCCAAAAAAGGAATGCTCCTATTTTCTTCAACCTCCATCGTGAACTTAATCTCTATGGAAATGGAGTTGAGGTGATTAAAAAATCCTTCAAGATTCTCTTTACCATGGGTCCACTTTATGTTGGTGACATCTACAAATCTTTTCCACCAATCATGTTTTAAGGGATAAGAGGCAAGGGCCTTCTTCTCAAAGTGTTCCATGTATAAGTTGGCGACAATAGGGGATAGAGGAGATCCCATTGCGACACCTAATACTTGCTCATAGAATTCCCTTGGAAGCTGAAGAAAGTGGAGCATAGGTTAGTTTTGATGTGGTATCACTATTCACAAAGATTCCTTTAGATGAGGCAATCCAAGTCATTAAAGATGTCACTGATCCTGGAATAGCCAAGCTTGCAGAGATTTTTTCATAAAGGACTCAAGAAATTTTGTCAAGCTCATTAAGGATCAGAAGGTTGAGGAAAACGACATCTTGGTTAGCTTTGATGTGGTATCACTCTTCATGAAGATTCATTTAGATGAGGAAATCCAAGTCATTAAAGATGTCACTGATCCTGGAACAGCCAAGCTTGCGGAGATTTTTTCATAAAGGACTCAAGCGATTTTGTCAAGCTCATTAAGGATCAAACGGTTGAGCAAAACGACATCTTGGTTAGTTTTGATGTGGTATCACTATTCATGAAGATTCCTTTAGATGAGGCAATCCAAGTCATTGAAGATGTCACTGATCCTGGAATAAGCTAAGGGGATTCCCTCATAAATGACTCGTTGCATTTTGTCAAGATCATTATGATCAAGGTGTTGAGAAAAACGACATCTTGGTTAGGCTTGATGTGGTATCACTATTCACTAAGATTCCCCTGCATGAGGCAATCAAAGCATAGGAAGATGTCACTTCAATCTTGGAACAGCCTAAGCTTGGCAGATTTTTTCATAAAGGAATCAAGTGATTTTTTCAAGCTCATTAAGGATCAAGGTTGAGGAAAAATGACATCTTGGTTATTTCTTATGTGGTATCACTATTCACGAAGATTCCTTAGATGAGGCAATTTATTCCTTTAGATGAGGCAATCCAAGTTATTAAAGATGTCACTGATCCTGGAATAGCCAAGCTTGCGGAGATTTTTTCATAAAGGACTCAAGCGATTTTTTCAAGCTCATTAAGGATCAGAAGGTTGAGGAAAAATACATCTTGGTTATTTTTGATGTGGTATCACTATTCATGAATATTCCTTTAGATGAGGCAATCCAAGTCATTAAATATGTCACTGTTCCTAGAACAGCCAAGCTTGCAGAGGTTTTTTCATAAAGGACTCAAGCGATTTTTTCAAGCTCATTAAGGATCATAAGGTTGAGGAAAACGAAATCTTGGTTAGTTTTAATGTGGTATCACTATTCATGAATATTCCTTTATATGAGGCAATCCAAGTCATTAAAGATGTCAGTGATCCTGGAACAGCCAAGCTTGCAGAGATTTTCCTACACTCCACTTTCTTCAGCTTCCAAGGGGAATTCTATGAGCAAGTATCAGGTGTCGCAATGGGATCTTTGCTATCCCCTATTGTCGCCAAATTATACATTGAACACTTTGAGAAGAAGGCCCTTGCCTCTTATCCCTTAAAACCTGATTGGTGGAAAAGATTTGTAGACGACACCAACATAAAGTGGAACCATGATAAAGAGAATCTTGAAGGATTTTTTAATCACCTCAACTCCATTTCCACAGAGATTAAGTTCACGACGGAGGTTGAAGAAAATAAGAGCATTCCATTTTTGGTCTTTCTTGTCACTAGGAATGAGGATGGACCTCTTGGGCACCAGGTGTTTAGAAAGAAAACCCATACTAATAGCTATCTCTTGTTGGGTATACAACCAAAGTCCCACATTAACTAGAAGTGGGGAGGATCATGGGTATATAAGGATGGACAAATATCTCCATTGGTATGAGGCCTTTTGGGGTAAAGCCCATAAGCAAAGCCATGAGGGATTAGGCCCAAAGTGGACAATATCATACCATTGTGGAGATATGTGGTGTCCAGAATCCTTACAAGTGGTATCGGAGCCATGCCCCGAATTTAGAGAAGTGGATGAATCCTCGAATGCCGAACGAATGTGGTGGGCCCCGGTAATATCACGATCGGATCCATGGATGAGCTCGATTAGACAGGCGGTATGCTCCAGATTCTTCATGAACGTGTCCTGGTCCCAACACGGTGAAGAGGAGTTGACCTGGGATAGAGCAAGCTCTCGAGGCAGGTGGTGCTCCATGTAAGGCGTGTGCTTCCAACGCATTGGAGTGGAGAACCCTGTTTTGTAGAGAGTGGACAGATGGATAATCGTTTGAGGGGAGGCTCGATGGTCCTTTGTTCGAGGGGAGGATTGTTGGGTATACGACCAAAGTCCCACATTGACTAGAAGTGGGGAGGATCATGGGTATATAAGGATGGAAAAATATCTCCATTGGTATGAGGCCTTTTGGGGTAAAGCCCATAAGCAAAGCCATGAGGGCTTAGGCCCAAAGTGGACAATATCATACCATTGTGGAGATATGTGGTGTCCAGAATCCTTACATCTCTATGCTGAGTCCTATCATCATCCAGCTCAAAATTTTGGTGTCCTTAATACGCTTGCCATCAGAGCCATGAGGATTTCTAATGATGAACACCTGAGCGAAGAAATCAGTCACTTGTCATCTGTATTTAGGGATTTCGGTTATAAAGAAAGAAATATCAAAAAACCCCTGAAAAGAGCTGAGGGTTATATCTTACCTCAGAATCGCCATGAACCTCAAGAAAACAAGGGTAGGGTTTTTCTACCATACATTAAGGGTGTTACTGATAAAATCGCCAAGTTTCTAAGAAGGAACGTTATTTTCGCGCAATTTTCAGCATCAGGGACTATTAGGCAGAGGATGTGATCAGTTAAAGATGGCATAAGCCCTGAACAACTCAAAGGAGTATACAAGATTGACTGTTCATGCGGGAAAATTTATATTGGTGAGACTGGGTGTTCACTTCAAAAAAGACTTGAAGAGCATGGAGCTGATATCAGGTATGAACGATCGCGCACCTCATCCCTTGCAGAACACTCCTCAAAAACCAAACATCAAGTACGTCTTGAAGATGCAAGAATCATTGCGAGAGAAGAACACTATCAAAGAAGAAAAATAAGAGAGGCCCTTGAGATTATAAAGCATCCAAATAATCTTAATAGGGATGGGGGAGTATAAATCAGTGACACTTGGAGACCTCTTCTTCGACAAATCTGTTCCTCCAAGACGCCATCCGCTGAGGTATAGTTTTTCAGGTATAGAATCTTAAGTATGTTCCTCCCTTTTGAATTCTAATTTGGTTTTAATAATTTAAAATTATAATAATTCTCCCTATTAATGGATTTTTATTTTGTTTAAAATAAAAATTAATTAATTAATCAATAATTATTCGTAATTTCTACTATATTCCTATAAAAAAGTTTTTCCCTAAAAAATTTCTTCCCTAACATAAAAGATTAATTAGTAAATTAAAATAAGCATAATTAATTAAATATTCTTAAATAAAAATAAAACTAAATAATTAATTCCTTTTTTTATATATATTTATATTTTATTTAAACCTAGTATAAATCCCTAATTAAATTATAATAAATTAAATATATTTTTTTAAATTAAATTAACCAATAGTTAATTATTAATTAATACTTATTAGTAAATATTCCTATAAAATTTTCCCTAACATAAAAGTTTAATTAGTAAATTAAATAAGCATAATTAATTAAATATTCAAAATCAAAATAAAACTTAAATAATTATCTATTTATATATTTTTATATTTTATTTAAACCTAGTATAATTCCCACCAAAATATATCTTTTTAAATTAAATTAAATAATTTAGTATTATATAATATAATAAATAATAGGCATAATAAAATTAAACTAACCAATTAGTAAATTAAATAATAATAAAAATAAATCTTGATTCTTTATTGTAATAAAATAATGAATTAAACTAAATAAAACTATTGGTGAATTAGTATTTTAAAAAGGCATAATAAAACTAACTAATTAGAAAATTAAATAGACATAATTAGAATAACTAATTAGTTAATTAAATAGGCATAATTAACATAAATCTTAAATTCTTTATTTGATATAACTTTGGTTTAATTAATTATTACCCATTGTAAAATAAAATTTATTAAATTAGAAATGTAATTATTAAAATTAATAAAAAATATAAAAAATACAAAATTCAAAAACTTTGGTCGACTTTTTTCAAGAAATTTATCTCTATTAATGGTCTAAAACCCTTCTCTAAATTTCATCATTCTAAAGTCCTGATGATGGATCCCCATTGTGATTCGAAACGTCGACACATGTTCCTTAATACTACGGATAATCCGGGAAGCTCTTTAAGAAATATTAAAGGGTTAAATGATTAAATAAGGACAAATCAAAAGGATTAGCCACAAACCGTAGATTAAAGGAAAATCAAAAGAAAAGACAAGTGAGGTTAGTATTAAATAATGGATAACCAAGTTTTAAGACCTAAAACAGTTTAAAGTTTCTCCAAAGGCAGTATCACTTGTAACAATAAGTAGACTCGAATGACTCAACCCAAGCCATTTACTTCTTCAAAAACACATTTTTCCACCTATAGCATGTTTTCAACAAAGACACGATAGCTATTACAAATATATATTTCTCAAACACTCAAGAATTATTACGTGTTATTAAAGAGACTTAAAAGTCGATGTTTCAAAAGTTAGCTCAAATAGTGAAGTTAGGAGTTATTATTACAGCAAGTCCTTCTCGGATATTTTTCCTTGGGCCTTGCATGGTGTCAAAGGTCAAAAAATCATTAACTCTATAATAAATAACATCTGAAACCCTAGCTTAGGATCATCACCTCATTTTGCAGATAAATAATGCATGTATCATTCATTTTTAGTGTTAGTTGGTTGATTAGTTTCCTGATTGTTTTTGCTGAGTTAGTTGGAGAGTGCTAGGCTAGATTTGAGAAAGCTCTGAGTTACAGAGATATATTGTACTGGAGTAATGTAAATTTTTTGAACATCAGTAAGACAAGCACATTCATAGGATTCTTGAGCTATGTTAATGGTGAAGTTTTCCTTCTTTTTCAATATTTTCCTTTTGTTTTCCATTATGTCCATTATTTCTCTGATAAAAGAACAAAAATTTTAGATTAGGATGTGTTGTCTTGGCACCCTATTTTTTTCTGCATTCTTTATCTCAATTTTTTCCTCTACAAGGTCTGATTAGAGAATTCTTAATTGCTCTCTAGTTCCACCTAGCTTGTTGTCATGGAAATTAATTAATAGAGTCAAGCCAAAGAAGTCTATGGCATGCCCTGTCCTTTGGTGTAGCTTGAAATATTGTTTTTGAGGCCTGTCTTTGAAGTTTACTTAGTATATTCTAGCCAAAGAATTCTATGGTATGCCCTGTCCTTTGGTTTGTATTGAACTCTTGCTTTGAAGATCTTTAGAGTGTTTGATTAAAAAATATAGGTTTAGCTTGCTCTTTAGTTGCACTCATTGTTATCTTAAATGTTTTCTTTGTCTAAAAGTAGTCTTAGGATTGCTGGATTGTTGTCTTAAAGGTTTGCTTATTAAAGTCTAGCCAAAGAAGTCTATGGTATGCCCTGTCCTTTGGTTTGCCTCGAACAGTTACCTCAAAGGTTTTTCTTGTTGAAGTAGAGTTAAAATATTCTTAACTGACTTTTAGTTTTGGTGCCTTCACAACTTATTGTCATTTCATATGCCATCTAATCTAAGAGATCCACTTGCTATAGTTAGCTTTCCCTATGAAAACCCTTGCAGAGTTGATGAACAATTAAATCCTTTTATGACTCCATATCCCAATGGATGAATATTTCTCATGGTCTACCATTTAGCTGAAACACTCCCTCAATTAATCACACCGTTGATCTATCAACCTATCAATCAATCAATCAAAACAAATAAGTCCTTAGAACTTCATAACTAGCCTGACATCATAAACAAAAGCATAAAGACATATCATCTATAAAAAATTACATAGAGAGATCCCTCTCCGTGTCCAGGAAGGCTAGGTCCTAGGATTTCAAAGTGGTTCTGATGTGGTTCCCTGCAGAGTTTGTTCTTGCCAATCTTGCAAATCGCGAGGAGCCAACACCTTGAAATATTATTTTACTATGGCTTTCTTTATATTTTGAATGTTATTTTATTGGTTGATTTTTCCAAACCATTTTCCAACAATAATACCATATTTCCCACAAAATGCAACAAATTTTCTAACAAATATATATCTAGATATATATATATATATATATATATATATATATATATATATATATATATTACTAGTGATGAGATTTTCAATAACATTTTCCTCTAAGAATTCAATCACCTAAGGTACATTTGCATTCTTCAATGCAATTGCTTCATACTACTTCAAGAAATAGTTTGTAGCAATTAATTCATATGATATCCCATTAGAGGAAATTTCACCTAAAAGTGGCATCCTAAGGAAAAACAATAAAATAATAGTTAAAATAATGAAGTGAGAGGTGAATTTTGGAGAGAAGAAGAAATTTTTTTTTAATTGTATTTTTGCTTATCTACTTATAGTTTTACTCAAATTTCAAGTGTAGAAAATTGTTTGATGCAGAATTAAAGTCTCCATCCAATGAGTACCCATTATGCATACTTTTGAGAAGACCCACATAGAAAAAAATTGAAGATACATTAAAAAAATGTTTTCAACACGTTTTTTTAATGTATCTTCAATTTTTATTGATGTGGGTAGACTTATCAAAACTAAGCATAATGGGTACTTGTTGAATGCAAAATGTAATTCCACATGCATCGAATGTCTATACATGAAATTGAGTAAAACTATACGGAGATAAGCCAAAAATATAATTAAAAAATAAAATAGTTTTCCCCTTTTCCCTCGAAAATATTTACATGTACCTATTTTAAATTTAGAAGGATTTTGATTAGTTTACATATTATGGCATGGAAATTACATGAAAATTTCATGGACACTTTCAGGTCTGAATTTCGTCTAATGCCTTGCTTGATTTTATAGTTGTTGGTTCAATGACATCTCTACCCCATTGTGCAACTAACATGTTAGTTGTCATGGGGTTTAGATGAAAGGTTGTTATTTTCACATTTCTTGTAAATTAATGGCATGTTATACAACCTTGGATTACTTTATATCAATCAACAAAGATATTTGGCTAATCATAAAATCCACTCTAATAACCTTGTGAGTTGTCACCAGGGTGGGAAAATGGTGTTGGAAATACTAAGAGGGGGGTGAATCAATATTTCACTTTTTCTTACATTTTAGTATCATAAATAATTAACCATTAATATCACATCAAAGGAACACAATATATATATATATATATATAAGCTACAACTTTCAGTTTTACCATCTATAAATGGAAGGGCTACAACCTCAGGTTTACCAGCTCCCATTAGAATGAGGCGACAACCTACTGAAGGAAGCTACAACTTCTTTGTGTAGCACCACCCTATCACCCTTAATAATAAAATATCGAACAAGAAATTTGGACTCCCATATCAGGTATAATGACCCAATTACAACAATACTGAAACCATTATTATCTCTACTAAGTCATCTACAACTTTAGGCCTGCCCCATGTGTATTATCATGACTCTCACTTTAAACATATAATATGAATATATCTTCAAGAATATACATTGTGATCCCACAATTCAACAAATTATGCTCCAAGACTTCATCAAGGCTTACTCCAACAATTGGGTTAAAGACATGTCAATATAGGTTGTAAGGAAAGTCCAATAATGGTTGCCACAGGGATGAATATATCTCTATTTCAAAGCCAAAATATGATCTGAATTGAGGCTTAAATAAAGAAAAGATGAATCCTACTCAAAGGTTGAACTAAGTTACCTCATAAATTCTTATCACAAGCCCAAATTGAGTTGCCTCATAAGGTTAGAATCAACCTAAAGAAGAGCATTAGAACAAGGCAAATTATTCTGCCTCATGAGGTCTAAATCAGCTTGAAGAAAGGCCTTTGAATAGTCCAAATTCTTCTGTCTCGGGAGTTCCGAATTAGCCTCAAGAAGGCCCTATTTTTTCCATAGAAAATGGATCTCCACCTTCTACTTCAAATTAGAAAAAACTTGGTCTCTTATCCTTCATCATTTCTCTTCATACTGAAGATTCTCCTTCTCTCAACCTTAGTCTCCTTAGTGATTTTCAGATATCTTTTATGATAGAAATCATATGCCACGAGATTACATTTTGAGGCTCCATGGCTTGGATATATATACATATTGGAGGGAGCCCTATTTTAGGGAAAATCTAAACCAATTATAAGAATTTTCTTTTTTTGAAAAGGCATGTCTATATATGAGTCGGCCTGAACCAATTTTTTGGTTGATTAAGGGTGTTAATTAATTAATTTGATTTTAAATATGAGAAGGACTGCCATGATTGTAAATGAGGTTGACTTGTCAATTATTTAATGGATCACCTCGATTAGGGTTTTGGCTAATTAGAACATGTTTTTGTCATGTAATTTGCACGAGATCAAACCCATTCGATTTTGGGGAAAATTTACAAAACTTGAATAATACCACCTATAAAATGAAGTAGTGTGATGATTGATACAAATATAGAGTGGTATTTACCCAAATTCACTATCTTTTGGATGCATATCATCAAACAAGTGTTGGCCCATTCACCCTTTGACATCAATGACAATTTCTTCCAACAAATAGCTACCACTCTCACTCATGAATTTCTCTTAATATTTTTTCTGCCTTATAGGTATCCAAACATCCTAATAACATGTTATTTAAATTACTGTTAAAAAAAAATCCTAAAATGAGGACATACCATATAAGTTTCATATTCAATATTCGTCTTTTTTTTAGTTGATATTTCAATTGGAAATTGTCTGGACTATAAGTAAAAATTATATCTTTGTCGTTGATGCTTGGAAAGGAGAAAATCATTTTGAGACAATGTGACAAAAACTTATTCATTTATCACCACATCATATATCCACATATTATCTTATAGAGTTCATATCCCTTGACAACTTTCAAATTTTGACCACCAAATCATCCCCTTGAAATTTAACTAATTGGCTAGCCATTCTCCCACTCATTAGAGGTCAACTTAGCATAATTTTAAGTGGAGACAATGGGACATAAGATATCACATGAATTAAAAGTAAATAATCCCTAAAATGTGCAATAGATTTTACCAAAGGAAAGGCTTAATTTTCAATGGAAATATACCTCAATTCATAACCTTACAATGATCGACTCACAAATAATTTACGTGTTAGTTCATTTCTCTCTATATTTTCTTGAGTAAGGATGATTTTAATTGTTTCTTATGATGAAAATGAATATAAATTAATCTATCCACGTTGAAGTTGATAAGGATTGTAGAACTTGATATAGAATTTTCATCTTCTTTAAGGCTTCTTGAGTCTCTAAGGTCCATGTTTTTTTTTCTTCAAGAGTGCATTTATTGTTTTGAGGATATAAGCATCATTAGGCACAAGTATTCTCATAAAATTTATCTACCCAAAGAAGGATTGAACTCCCTTCTTATTAACTACTAAAGGTTTCAAAGTATTAATTTCTTGAATATTTTTTCGATCCACATAGTCATGTTTTTCATTTAGAACATGTTAAAAAAGGTTTTCTTCCAGTTGCAACACAAATATTTATCTAGGATAAAAGATATCCAATGTTTTCTACAACTAATAAATATATCTCCATTAGCTTGAAGAAAGATGCAACTTGACTTAAAAGTATCTTAAAAATAATCAACCACAATTACTGTGGAACTTAAGAAACCAAGTAGTAGATGCCTTTTGACCATGGTATGGTTGGGTGCTCATAACTAATCTAATAAGCTAATAATTAATAAAAACACAAATCATCAAATCTTGTACATAACATAAAACTTAACATACATATTCATGGTGGATAATTATATTATCAAAATATAATCCAATAAACATATAAGCATATAATAAAACACTAGATATACATGGGAATGAACTCAGCTACATAAGGAATTACCACCCCAAAAATGTATCTTAAATAAGAAATAAGAAATTGATTACAAGGTAAGATGTAATTATCATTGTTAATCACATAATAAGTCAAACTCTTATTTCCTTTATAAATATTTTTGGGTTGTATGAAAAACAAATTAGGGTTAACTTATTCTACACTCAAAATTACGTGGATTAACTCACCATTCTGAAAATTTCAAGAATGCAAGTGACATTTTGTTATCCATTTCTTTTTTCATTTCTTCAATTTTCTTGAAAATTGTGATGAAACTAGACCATTTTCCCTTCTTAAGTAAACCTTGTAAGAGAACTTTGTGAATAGCCTAGGTTAGATGGTCTTCTTGACAAAACCAAACAAGAGAATGAAAAAACCAAGTCTGCTACTCAACTTAAATGAATACTATGAACATTGTGAGAAGACACATATTAAAAAACTAGGTTGGATGCCCTAAATTAAAAATACTATTGATCCTTGAACAAACAAAATCAGATTGAAAGAAAATATTTTGAACAAAAATGATGGTGATACATTGGTTAAATATTTAAATATTATTTTATTTACCTAATATATATTTTGGAAGAAATGTTTTTTTTATACTTAAGTGTATTTATATTTGGGTTCCATTAATTATTGAATGTACGTGATAAAATTAGTTGCTTATAGGACATAGATGTATGCTATTATAGAAAAAATTATGAGCTTATAAACAATTCAAACAATTCAACAGTCAATTATTTTATGAAATTTTAAGGAATATTTTTATGAAATGTACTATATATCTGTTGCTACACATTATAATTGAAGGTATATGCATTCATGATCGAGGAGGATTCCCACCACTGAGTCAATTTGGTATTCTTAAATTTGGATGAAAATAGCTTCTTGTCAAATTATCAAGAGCCTTCCAACACAATTTGAACGGAGTAAAATAGACGTCGTATGAAAAAGTTATGGCCTATGGAAGTAGAAGAGAAATGAGGGGTAGTGTTGACATATGGACCAATGGCAGGATGACACATGGACCAATGGCAGGATGACACATGGACCAATGGCAAGATGACACATGGATTAATGGAAGCATGACACAAACCATTCTGAAGTTGAAAAGTGAACCAATCAACAATCGACACATGGACAAAGTAGAAGATTCTTAAATGACAAGTGGAGGTTGTTTCTTGAGATTAAAAGGAGATTTTAAATTATACTTATTATGTTAAATACCAAAATATATGATAATTTCAAATCCTAAAATATACAAGAATCAAAATATTATTATATATTCTAACTTGTGGTACATACCCTCATAAGTGCAACAACCCATGAAGTCAACAAAACTCCAACAATTAGCATTTCCATACATGGTATAGAATGCATATTACATTGTTTTAAATTTTTTCCATAAAATTTTTTTTGATAATATTGTATCCATTCACAAAGGGAGTAGGACGATTTAATGTGATTTGAACCATGATATCTTCCCCAAAACTCTAAAAACTTACCATTGTACCATAGGCATTACATTGTTATATAAGGGATTGATTTTTTTTTAAGAAAAGCATAACAGTGCTTTGTATGAAGAATAGGAAAAATTAGGTTCATTTTAGTCGGAAGAAGCCAAAGAGGGTTGTCATACCATTTCCATTGTTTTTTTTGAAGAAATTAAAAGATTTTTTTTTCATATTAGTGACCATTGCTCATGTAAACAACACATTTGATGTACCTTTTCATCACTTTTAAAGGATCAGTTCCTCGTTTGAAGTGGACCCAATGAAGGGTGAACTCCGTTAACAAATTTGTAGAGTATTTTTTATATTTCAAATCTATTCTCTTCTAAATTGCATTCATTTAAATTGCATATTTCACTTTATTGTGTCATTTTTAATGATTTTACGATAAATTAAAAAGTTGCGTTTAAGAATTTTAGCTATTGTAATGAAGTGGTTCCACTAATTTTGGATCAATAAAGAGTTAATTATATATATGGAAGGTTTTTTTTTTTCAATAAGAAAAAACAAACAAATTTTATATTATGTAAAAATATTTTTACATATACTTGTTGTTTGAGTTCTTCCACTATTTATCTAAATCTCACTTTTGAAATAAGACTAGTTTTCTTCCAAAACTATATTTCTACTTCATAGATATTTAACTTCTTTCATATGATATGACATGCTACTTACCATCCCTTGCCCATAATAGGTTTACATGTTTTATATAAGAAAAATTTCTAAACGAAAATATCTTCAAAAGAAACTAAATTGTAGAGAAAACTACCTAATAGTGGAATAGTCTACAAAATACACACCCAAAATAATGTATGTTAATGATTCTTGTATAATGGAAAGTTCCATTAAAAAATGCAGAGAAATTTATCTTCCTCGAAAGCCTGTAGCATCCCTCTTTGTACAAAGAATTTTCTATATGATTATTTCCCTGTAGATATGCGATAATGAAAAATTATGGAAGATGTTTTCCAAGGATCTTATGCGATGCATCTAATTTATGAGAAATGGTGAACCAAAATTGGAATGTTGCAATACCCATTCTATAGTCACTTTGAAGTATCCAGCAATGTCCAAAGAGTCTATGCATAGCCACCTTGCATAAAATAAAATCCCCCACAAGTATAAAATCTATGTGATATTATTTGAACCGTCGCCACTATTCCAACTGAAGAGAAGAAAGCCCAGGATATAAGACAATATGAACTTTGTTGCCACAGACCCCATTTGATGTTGCCTCGTCAACAAAAATACTGGAAATGTTTTCCATACCTCCTTCAACTGATAACCCTATCAGATAATTTCTTCTTTATCAGCCCAACCTTCATAAAAATACCTAAGATATTCTCGCAAGTGCCTCTAACACCTGTCATTGTAGCTTTGAAATTTTTTTCATTTCAACTCCTCCATATTCTCAACAGAATGTAAAAAATGAAGTTATGTAATCCTTATGGTCCAAAAACCATTGAGAAAGGCATTTTTCAATATAAATTATTTCCTAATCCATTGGGTACTTAAGCATGCCCATCACTTCATACCACATAGAACCTGCAAATGGGCATGTCAAGAATAGGTGAACTATGTCTTCACTTTCTGCTTGACATAGAGCACACCTGCCAAGGCCCATGAACCCTCTTTTAAGTAGATTATCCTAAGCTAATATCATGTCTCGTAATACCAACCAAACTCAAGGGGAATATCCCACTTCCAATATTTCTAAAACCGTGAGCAATCCACTCTAGGACAATGCATTGGGGAAAAAATGTTGTATATCTCACTTATCACAACCTTTCCTTTGTGATAAATGCCATCCCATGTAAGGTTATCCCCCTTATTTTTCAACTTTAAGCCTACCATATTTAGATGAAAAATATATCTCTCCCATTTAGTGGCCAACCAATTTTAAAGAATGAGTGCGTGAGAGAATGAGAACCCCTATTCACATAGATTTGGATTAAGAAAAAGTAATATCTATTATGTAGATGGTGAATAAGTGGAAACAAAAGAGTTTGATTTCTACCAAGACCCCTTATGGAATCCAAACCAATCTCCATGTTATTTCCATAACCAACCCACCATTTTAGGTTCCCAAAAAGTCAGGATGATCTTCATCATACTACAAATGAAGGAAATTGAATTTTGAACCCTAGCCCCTTCTTTAATCCAACACTCATAATGATTATTATTCAAGTATTTCTCTTTTATAATATGTTGCCACAAACCCTATCCTTTCAAATCCCTCCATAGATTCTTTTTTATCATGGCCCTATTAAAAAATTGTAATATTCCCAATTTTTCACTTGATATTAGGAATATTAGAGTTCTTAATTTCCTCAATGAATTAAGTAAATAAAAGGGTGGAGGGACCCATAATCCTCAAGATGAATAAATATCCACTTTTTATGTGTCAATGTGGATTAATTAAGCCTATATATACATAATGGGGTAGTGGAGCAACTACTAATGTGAATGGATTGGAGATCATGTCTCATTAATGAGATAGATTACGGAGGTTGAAGCAATCAACTAAGATCATGGAAGGAATATAATGAAATATCATAGAGAATTTGTGATGAAGTGATGAAGGAAGTGGTGTGATTAATGCACTCATGATGGAGAGGGTGTACATTGTATGTAGACATGATGGATGACTTGGAGAGAGAGTGCGGTCAAACATGGAGGATTATGTCCTTATGCACAGCACAGTTTAGAGGTGGGCCAAGGCATGGGAAGGCTCATAAACTATATAAAGGAGATGAAGAAAACAATGAAGGCGGGCTATTGAATATAGATTTTGGAGGTCTCTTTAGATCTAGAATTTTCATGAGACATTCCATGCTTTCTTTGGCTATTTAGCTAAGATTGCAAGTGTTGTTTAGCACAGGGTGTTCTTGGTTGGGAATCCCTCCTCTTTATTTGATTTATATATAAGGAAGAGGGTTGTACTTCATTCTACATTAGGCATTGGTGCCACTTATATTTTCCATCATCTGCATAACATCTACCTTCAGGAATTATGCAATTTTTGAAGATCAGTTTGGAGGTAGAGGTTGTCTTCAGTATTTCAGCTGGAGAACTGATGTTGGATTATTCCTATCATCTTGGGCTTGAATATCATCATTCCCAGGGCTTCATTTCAAATATGGCATCAAACCAAACATTATTTACCTCCTATCGGCAGCAATCCCATCAAGGATTACGCAATCCATCATTGCAGATCCAAAGGAAGAAGGGAGTTACTAGTATTTCAGCTAGTAATCCTGTGAGGGATCATCCGCTCACCTTACCATCCCTATTTCCATCAGCCTGGAGGTTATTGCAGCATATTTCATAGAGCCTCTCCCTCTTGTACAGCACATTTTTGGTATCAGTTGCATATTCAGTTGCTGCAACTTGAAGGAGGAAGAAGATGAGACAAGATCTCAAGATCCTAGCTTGTAGATATGAAAGAGGGATCAGCCGTCAAAGCTCAGATCTATTTACATTACATATTGCAGCCATATTTGGATCAGATCTAGCTTCAGATCTGTATAACCCAGCAGTCAAAGGATCAAATCCTAGGAGGGTGATTTTCCAAAGTTGTAGATGTAGAAAATTCTTTCTGGGTTATCTTGGGTTCCCATCACATTGGCTAGATCTTGAATCTTGGCATCATTAGATCTTATAATCTCCCTATATCTGCATTTCCTTTTGCATTAGTTTCATGTATATCAGCAGCAGAAGGGATAGCGCAGTAGCGGCTTCCTGTAAGCTCACTAGTTACGCAGTGCTAGTTGTAGCATGTTTGCAGGGTGATTCTAGGCCATCTCTTTGGCTAGATATACTCATCTTTTGTACATTGTGTAAATAAATCATCTCCATATAATAAAATGGCTTAGCTTTCTATATATTCTGATGTTTTCTTTAGATTTATTCAGTTTTGCGAACATCCCAATTTTATCTCAAAATCATGATTTTTTGGCCTAGCCAATGTTTGTCGATATTAAAGATATTTTTATGGTATCTTAATTTTGGCAATGTTTACTGATATTTTCCCAATTTTTACAATTTTTTGGTTTTCCGGACCCTTGCCGATTTTATCCCGATGGTGATGTTCGCAACATTGGATTTATTGTTTACTTAGTTGCAGTTCTTATATTTTATTTCAGTATTACTGCATTCTCCCTTTTGGGATATTATAGTGGTATCAGAGCATGATCTTTGGCTCAGCTTGTGGACACTTCATCTTTTGCATCAAAAGAAGAATCAGATAGATGAGATCTATCATTAAGGAGGATTGTAATTTTTCCACTCCTCTCTTTAGATCCATGCAAGATCTCTCCAAGGAGGTCAATCAAATGAAGAGAGAAAGGCAAAGGGAGGTTCCAAGAAGAAGATTTGATGAGGAAGGTCCAAGCACTTCCTATCAGCAGAATAGAAAACTGGAGAATCATAGATCTCCTCATAGATCTATTATGCCCACCTTCTTTGAAGAAAGTGATAGGTATAGAAAGGAAGAAAGAAGAGAACCTGAGATTCATGAGACTCTCAGTTTGTATCTTGAAGAGTAAAAGGCACATTCTAGAGCTTTCGAAGAAAGTCTAACTCTCCAATAATTCTTTGAACTCAAAGAAGAAAGAAGATCCTATAGAAGAAATAGAAGAAAGAGGCACAATAGATTTTGTTTGCCTACATTTTATGGATCTTCCTCCAGCACTATTAAGGCTTGGAGGAAAGAGTTAGATACATTTTTCATGCTACATCCTGTGGCTGAAAAAGAGGCTGTCCAAATTGCAACACTTCATCTTGTAGGTAAAGCTAATGATTGGTGGTTTAGTCACAAAGACCATGCAAAGGTGACTAAATATTCAGATTTCTTTCACAAGTTGAGGAAGAAATTTGATGTGAGGAAGACAAATATGTGCCACAAAGAAACATTTCCTAAGGAAACAAAGGAGGATGTCAATCTTGTCACTCTAGACAAGGAGTCACTACATTCACCAACAACTGCAAAAGTAATTACATCTAGAGAAGAGACACTTGCAACTTTTCAAGATAGTATTGAGCTCTTAACACATAGAGTCCCATGCATGATTCAGGAGATGCGTGAGGAAGAGGAGGAATATTCTAGCACTGGTACATTGGTAGAATAGAATTCATCTCTCTTACCAGCAGTTGGAGACACCATTGTCCCGGTTGGAGGAACTCTTTTGTTCTTGCAAGAGGTTCCCACACATCAGTTGATTCAAGGTATGCATGAACTTTCATCACCTATTGTTTTAGTATATCTTATTGAAACTTATGAGGACATGCCATCAGGGCCAATGTATAACCAAGGGTTAGAAAAAAATGTTGATTTGAAGCAGCAAACTATCACAGCGCAGAGGACCCTTGATCTAATCAAGGAGGAGATGAAAAGATATCCCATTTTTCCATTGATGGACTACATTCAATCCTTTGAGTTGAAGTGTAGAGTTTCAGAAAAAGGGATGATCATAATCCTATGTACAATAACTGGTTATGAGATCAGCATTGTGCCTTTGAGACAGCATATGTATTACCATGCAGATCTACAGTGTTTTCACTAAGTAGCAATGATAATGAAGGAGCCCCATTATACTTGGAGCATTCTGAAGGTAGATTCACTCATGAAGAAATGGAGGCTATGATGATAAATGGTAGACATCTTGAGATGAGAAATATTTTCTCCTTTCTTGATAACACTTTCTCAATGAGCATCTCACAGCTCAAACAGAGACTTCTACGTGTAGCAGATCTAGAAGCTCATTGGTTTTGGAAGGCCATGGATGGGAAGAAGGTCTCATTAAGAGATATCATTGGAGGTGCACTTCAACATTTCATGGAGTGCAAAGTTATACATCAGTCTAAGGTGGATGGTATTCTACAAAGGGAGGATACCATGTTTATGCAGAACATCATTCATCATCTACATTGGGATGAGTGGGTGAGGATGATAAGAAATGGGTTGCAAAAACACTTGAAAATATATTACATGGGCCAGAAAGAAGCTTGGTTACGCTGGTTTCTCTTGGGTGAGTTTGGTTACTACCCAAAGGCTACTATTTCTTTGATCCATGCCTTGAAAAACACTCATGTAATGAAGAAGGAGGCATGACTGTGCTGGCTACTCTTGGGTGAGTATGGTTACTACCCAAAGACTCATATTTTATTGTCTCATGTATTGTGTGTTGAGAATTTGTAGGGCTTGTGATTAATTCAAAATTCTCTTCCAGATAATTACTTGTAATCTTGCTTATGTCTTCTTAGTTAATTCTTCATCAAGTCAATTACCAAAGTACTTGTACAAAATAGATTTTGCTTGTAACTAAATATCTTGTAATATGGTTAGGAAGGTAAATATCTAATTTACCTTCCTCACTAGTCTGTCTTCTTACAAACACGGTCTTTACCTTTATGTAATATCCCAAAATAGGGAAAATCTACAACAATGAAAATATCTTAAGATATTCCAAAGTTGGAGCTATAGAAATTCATGAACATAGTAGTGTAAATCAGCTCATAATATGTAAAGGAACATCTAACCAGCAAATGAATGATCAGCAGCAAGGTTATGACCTATACACTCCTTCCAAAGTGGGGAAATGCAGCAATATAGGGCATAAAAAGGTTGTCTTCAAAAAATGACGCTATATCTATGAGAAATGGGACTTGGATCCCTTAGAATATACAATATACAACTCACATCCAGAAATGGAGAAAAAACAAATGCTTCTAGCCAAGCTAAACAGATCTCCCCAACCCAATGCAGCTCAAATAAGCCCAAACCCCATGAATTTTCTTAACAGGAATTACTGAAGCATAGAATAGCATTATTTTAATGAGTTTTTATGAAGAAAACAATGAAAAATAGTAGATATTGATTTTACAATCATCCAATGGCTGAGAAAAGTGGAGATCTCTTCCTTTCTAAACAAAATAAGGAGAACCCAGCAAGGGCTTCATGAAAGTACAAGTATAGAATTACATATCTGCATATCTAGATCTGGAAAACGTAGTATACTGTAGCTCTATATATATGTAGCTGAAAATGTACAAGAAAGAGAAGAATAATTATATACAAAGCTTTCCGCAAGAAGGGTTGGCCCTTCCTCCAAGGAATAAGCTCACAAGCAAGGGTTCAAACCCTGCTACTGCAACACTGTGAAAAATGATGTAGTTCCTGCAAAGGACTATGTTGTAGGAGATGAAAAATGGTTTGGCCACATGCCAAGATGTCCAATATTCTCAAAAAACTCCTTTACAAATCTTGCAAAGAAAGGGAAGCTCCCTCCTCTGAAATATAAGCTCAGAAGATGGTGTTGTGAACCTTCCACTACAACACCCTGCAACACAACACTATACTCTACAGAAATAATGTTGTGGCTGAAGGAGGATGCTTGGCCTCAAGCCTGAAAGTGGAAAACTGAAGTGCAATACTCCTCCAAGAGGCCTCTCAAGGTAGGAGAAGGAATTCCTAAACAGGAATGCCTTGTGCTAAACAGCATTGCAACTCCGCTAAACAGCAAGAGGATGCCAAATAGTCATGCAGACCAAAATCTATAATCATCAAGCTAACCCCAAATGTCTACCATCCGTAGTTTGCAATATTGGAAAATAAAAACGCTGCAGAGCCTACATCAAAACCACTTTGGAATCTGAGGATCTAGCCATCCTAAATTCAGAGAGGGATCTCTCTATATATGTGTTTTTCAAAGATATGATCTTTAAGGCTTATGTATCATATTAGGCTAGTTATGAAGAACAAGGGTTTTGTTTGTTTTGGTTGGGCAGGATAACATGAAGATGAAGGAAGTATGTATGAAGGGTGAAGGTGTGAGTAAGTGAAAGAATGGTTCAACTAATAAGATAAGCATGGAACAGCATCAATCCATTGGGCTATGGAGTCATAATAGGATTTAATTCCACAGTAAGGTTCAAGAGTGGTCCATGGGGCAAGTCATCTATGTCAAAGGATCTCGTTAAGTTTATTTTATGGAATGAAACACTAAGAAAGTGATGAAGCAAACATATAAGGAAACAAAGAGCAGCTTAAGATCAAGTAAGGACTTTTAACCTAGCCTACTTTCAGCATACTCAAAGGAAGGACACAAAGCAACCTAAGATCAGGTAAGTACTTTTAAACTAGCCTGATTTTGATATACTTTATAAAGGAAAACATTTAAAAACAAAGAATAGCTTAAGATCAGGTAAAGACTTTTAACTTAGCCTATTTTCAGCATATTCAAAGGGGAAACATTCAAGATTAACATAAAAAGTAGTCTAATATCAAGTAAGTACTTTTAAACTAGCCTGCTTTCAACATACTCTTAAGGGAACTTTTCAAAGAAACTGTTGGAGATAAACTAGAGGACAGGGCTAACCATAAACTTCTCTAGCTCAACTTTAATTAGCAGAAATTTCAAGAACATTCAAAGATAATGTCTCAAGTTGTACTCAGGAAAAATGGGCTTACCAACACTTCACTGGTTATACTCTATTGAATTACCTTCAAAACACATTTAGAGGAAAACATAAAGGATAAATATTTATCAGTGAGACTTAGGGTACGTCAGAAGTAAATCCTAATCTATATTTGTTGTTCTTTATCAAAGAAAAATGGACAGAATGAAAACATAAAGCAAATAACAATTACAGTGAGAAACACATCACCATTGACATAGACCAGCATCCCATAAATCAGCTATTGTATTTGATGTTCAAACCAGTTACAATCTTCAAGTCTAGTGGGTCTTTACAGCTTCAAACTTCTCATCTTAGCTTATGTATCTTCAATTCCTAACATAGCTACAACATGCTTCAACAGCTATTTACATTCAACAGGTATCCAAAGACCAACCTGTACATTGTCTTCTAGAGAAGTATTTATAGAAGAATGAGGAGGTGGAGTGATAGAAAGGTCTATATGTTCAATTAATGCAGTGTAAGTGCTTCTCGGCCTTTGAAAGGCCAAATGGAGAATTTTTCCAATGTTTTGACTTTGGGGGTTTTTGGTAGGCTGGTAATTAATTCTGAGCTATCTTTAGAAATATCTCTGATTGTATAATTAATATGCATGCTTTTTAGGTGAAATCAGCTGGTAGGTGGCATTTTGACGAGTAATAGCCTCCATGATGTGGAATTCGGAGGCTCTTCTACTAATCTATCTGATTTTGTGGCTTTAAAACATTATTATAACCGTGATTCTGCTTTATGCCTTGATTAATCATCCTCGGAGCTTTTGAATCTTTCGTGCTGACTGTATTCACCTTAAAACTTTTTTAACCTTAAAACCATGGATATAAACTTTTAACCCTTTAATCTGATGTATCAACCTTTTGACTTTGACTTTTCGTTGGCTTTGCTTTATTCTACTATTTTAGTCTTTAAACATTGATCTGCCTGACTGTTTTATCCTTTAAACCATCCCTTTCCTTTGCTTCTCGGCCTTCTTCGAAGGATTATGCTTTTTTTCATTCAATATTCATGTGTTCACCCTTTATCCTTGAGTATATGATTGGCTTCTTCTTAGTCCTTTGTATCAATCTTTAAACTGTGTTTTAGCTTTGATAGGTGGCAATCTTCAGCCGCGCTCCTTACTGAACTATGAAAAGGCTTTTGGCTTTAAAAAGTTTTGACAAACCTGCAAAAAACCAGAAATAAGTCATACAAAATCCTGTGGGTTGGAATAACTGCATTCAATGGTGGGTGGAGGCGGTGGAGCAGTGCAGAGGGGATGAAAATACAGCCAGAAGAGGTTTTATGAAGAAAACCGGTGAAAATCCCGTTTAAAACTATATTTTGGCGCAGAAATGGGTAAAGCGGTTTTGAAATACCACTAGTGGTTTTCACGTGACCATTAGGCAGTAAGTGGTTTTTCCCGGAGGGAACGCGATCCAATTAGAATACGCCAGGCGTCCTCCAAAAACCATTCTTTTCACGCGGTTAAGGTTCGATTTATTTTTTTGCGAAATGAGCGCGAAATGGAAGGGTGCACGGTGGATTGAACAAGTGGAGGAGGAGCGTGAAATGGAAGGGTGCGCGGTGGATTGAACAAGTGGAGGATAGGTGTCAAACAATTATTGGGGGAGTGGTTTTTGTAATGGATGGTAGGCCTGGCGGGATTGGGTGTCAGGTGTAACCGAGAGCCGTTGGATTAAAACAAATCAACGGCGGAGATTTGTTTATGAGGGTGAAAGGATATATAACAGTCGGGAGGAAGGAAGGGAAAGAGGGGCAGTGTTATAGCCATTGGATCAAGGCCTAAAGCCCAGATCAATGGCTATGGTTGCTCCGCAAAGTGGTAAGTACTGTGGGGAAAAAAAAGTGTAAAAGGCGCTTTATAAAGGGAACAGGGCTTATCGCATCGGCGGTTTGCTAAGAAACAAACCAAGGGGGAAAAATCAAAGGAACTCCGATAGTGCGATGCGATGGGGGCTTAAGGAGTGGGAGCTAAGGTATGGTCTCATGGCAGGGTATGTGACCAGTGGCGGAGGAGAAGGGGACTTATCGCATCGGCGAGGGGGGAAAGGGAAGCGAAGTAATAAAATGTAATAGCGTCGATGCGATATAAAACATTGCGATACAATGAGCGTTAGCGCCTGGTAATGGGGCTTGATCATATGATGGAGAAGAGAAGGGGGCTAAGCCGAAAGGGGCTAACGCCTGTTTTTTAATAAAAAAGTGGAATAAGAGGGTTTTATGTGTTTTTTTATGGGTTTTTGGTGTTTCGGATGAAGTAAAAGGATTTTTAAAACCAAATACGAAAGGGTTAAGTGGTTTTAAAGGGTTTTTCGAGGGGAATAAGGATAAATGAGAGAGGAAATGTGAATTTTACTAGGAAAATGAATGATATAGTGGCAAAAATTGGGGGAATGAAATGATGAAAATGGGGATTTTTAGGAAATAGTTTGGTTTGGGAACAGCAGGTTTTCTTGATGGATTTTTTTTTTTTGAAGGAACAGCAACACTAAGGAACATCACTATTAAGGAACAACATGCTTCAAGAATGAGCAATTTTCTTATGAAAATAATCTCTTGAAGGCCTGAGATCTATTTTAGCCATCATTTGCTTATGAAAAAATTTACTGATGGCTAACAATGGCTCCACTTGGGGATGGCAGCTCCTTGGAGGTGTCAAGAACTTCAGAATTTGATCTCTGGGATGTAGACCTGTGCCTTCATCCATTGACAACCTATTATTCTTTGACCATGCAGCTTTGAAAGATGATCAGTATTTACATCAAATAGAGTTATTTCCCAAACAACTACCTACATAGCCTACTTCCTATCATTTTTTCTTCAGAAGGTGCACTTGGACTCGCAGACCTTAAACATCAACATTTTATTCTTTTGAAAATAGGAAAAAAACTAATCTAAATCTACCCTTATTTCTTCCATGATTTCAGATTAAACAGTTGAACTCATAAATTCTCTACCTAAGCTACTATCTACTAAGATTAGACTGTCTGGCAGATTTTATTCTCTATCTTCTAAAACAGAAATTTAGACACAGTCAAATTAGGATTAGACTGTCTGATTTTCCATGGTGCCTATGGTTGTATGTACAAGTTGCACATAGACTTATTTGCAGAAATTTAAAACAAAATTGTGAAGGCTTAAGATCTGAAAAAGAAAAACATCCTTCATTCATTCTTTCAGCTCTAGCTTTGATTTTTTTTTTTTAGAGCTATTCTTTCTTTCTATTGGTTCAGATTTTGAGCATATTAGAACCAATTCCTCACCAAACTTTACAAGTTCAGGTTTTCAGTTTGTTTGAACCATTGTTTTTTTTCTATCCTAATCTATTCTACTGATAAGCCAAGATTGAACATTTTGGAAAATCTTTCACTAACCTATCAGTAGCAAATTTAAATCTATCTAGTCATGATTAGGTTGTATGACTAAATAGCAGTGTTCTTTTTGGGAGTGGCATTTAAGCTTGCACACTTTCAGCTTTTCTTTTTGGTATGGGGTTGTACCTTTCTTCTTTTATGTCTGTCCTCTTTTTCTCTTTTTCTATTGTTTTTGTATTTTTTCTTTTTTTTTCAAATTTAAAAGTAGAAACAAAAGACTAACTAAATGCTCACAAGGTGAGATTTATTGATTTCCTATCTAACCTAATCTAATTCTGAATTTTTTACAAATTTAGCTGACTAACTCTCTTTTCCAGTACATCCAGTCAATCAAATGGTTCCATGACTGGTTTTTGCTCATATCTTTGAGCATACTGGACAGACAGGGCCACTCCCATCTTACTTGTTTCTTGGCAGCAGTGTTAAAAAAACTTCTTGCTTTTGGTAATACACCGCTCCTAACAATCTTCATCCCTTCTTCAAATGTCTTCAGAAAATTAGCATAGGGATCTTGAAATAATACCTGGTTGTGAGTATTTGAAAGATAAGGGTCAACCAGGATTATTTTCTCTTCCACTAGATCAAGAAAAAGATTCTTTTGAGAAAGAAAATCTTCCTTGTCTTCATTATTATCTGAACTATAGGACTCATCTATTTGGCAGTGCTATCCTCTTGCAATCCTGGTATGTTCTGATTTGGTGGATTGAACTTAGTGAAGAGGTCATTACATTCCTGAACAGGGGTTTATTTTATTGCCTCAACCTTTTCAGGAGAAGGTTCTTTATATTCATCATGCTCAAGAAATTCTTCTTTGTTTTCCTCCTCAACCTTTGAGCTAAAAGACTGTTGATTTCCAATCACATGGAAACTGTTACTGATGATCTGTAATGAAGCAGGGCAAAGATTCGAATTTTCTTCACCTTCTTCTGCATTTTTGAAGCTTTCTTCATCAGTATCATAAATATTCTGCTTTGGCTCATTACTTTCTTGGAGTTGGTGGAACTGATCTTCCTTCCATAAATCTGCTAATGATGGTCCTGCAAGACTTTTGTTTGGAGGATATCATTGTCAGACATATCAAAAATAGGAGAATCATTAATGTAAGTAATGTTACCAATCAAACATACTAGATTATCAGTAGGTCTTACCTTATTCTTATCTACAAGGGAGCTTTCTAAATTTTTACAACCGAGGTCATTAGGTGAAAAAGCAAGAGTGTTTGTTTTGCAAAAAATTTCAGAGACTAGCTGTTTGTTTAATATCTGATCTATTTCTTTTTCTGTCAAAGTTTTTCTTTGAGCAGAAGTACAGCAGTTCTCTATCTCTTGTGAAGACTAAATTTGAGGTTGGATGTCTTCTTGAGCCTCAGTTAAAAGGGATGATGAATCATTGTTTATGCTTGTAGGGATATCTTGAGGAATTCCTTCTGTTTCTTGATTGATTTCTTCCTCAATTGATTCATCTAGGTTTTTATGGTAGTTTTCTTGGGTATGAAATTCAAGAATGGCTACTAGGATATCCTCAGGCTGCCAATTTGCTAAATCTTCATAAATGCCTACAAGGTATTCTATGAGGCCCTCAGATTGATTACAACAGCTTCCCTCTAATAATAGATATGGGGATTGTTTCTTGTAATGATCATAAAACACTATGTGGAGGTCTCTCAGAAAAAACAAACTACCAGCTCTTAACCATTCATACCATTCCCTTGCTTCTCCTTCTAGTGTCAACATAAACATTTTCATAAGGCAGTCTTCATGCCATTTTACCTTTAACCTCCATACATGTATATGAAATTTGATGAGATGTAACAAAGGGTCATCAAACTCTTCTCCTTGAAAAACAGGCAGTTTTTTATCCCAATATATTTGAGGCATTTTATGTGGGAACCCAGGGATATGCTCTCTACTCATTGGGTCATATCTTCGTTGTATCCTTGGAATCATGTTTGTAAATCAGAAAAGAGGTCACTATATCTAGTCAACCAGTTCAGAGTCTTCTACCAGTGGAGTCATTTGGTGTTCTCAGAGTTATGGAGTCGCCAGGTGGATGATTTAAATTTTTTTGTCCACCAACAGTATGATATGGTTGCTCAATGCATTCCCAAAGGAGTCTACAAATACTAGAGTGGTAATAGGCCTACTGGAGGCCAGTGGAGTTATCAGGTGGAAATTTTTAGCTCCTTTGGAGGTAACATGTTTTATGGTCCACCACCATTGATTGATTTACATACCAGTCTAAAAAATTTTGGGTCTTTTGAGGTCTTAAGGATGTATAAGATGTAATTTCCTTAGAAATCTTCCCCGGTATGGTCGCTGATCTATTAGGCATCCGTAGTTTGCAAGATTGGAAAATACAAATGTTGCAGAGCCTACATCAAAACCACTTTGGAATCTAAGGATCTAGCCATCCTAGATTTAGAGAGGGATCTCTCTATATATCTGTTTTCAAAGATATGATCTTTAAGGCTTATGTATGATATTAGGCTATTTATGAAGAAAAAGGGTTTTGTTTGTTTTGGTTGGGCAGGATAACATGAAGATGAAGGAAGTCTGTATGAAGGGTGAAGGTGTGAGTAAGTGAAAGAATGGTTCAGCTGATAAGATAAGCAAGGAACAGCATCAATCCATTGGGATATGGATTCATAATAGGATTTAATTTCACAGCAAGGTTCAAGAGTGGTCCATGGGGCAAGTCATCTATGTCAAAGGATCTCTTTAAGTTTATTTTATCGAATGAAACACTAAGAAAGTGATGAAGCAAACATATAAGGAAACAAAGAGCAGCTTAAGATCAAGTAAGGACTTTTAACCTAGCCTGCTTTCAGCATACTCAAAGGAAGGACACAAAGCAACCTAAGATCAAGTAAGTACTTTTAAACTAGCCTGCTTTTGATATACTTTATAAAGGAAAACATTTTAAAACAAAGAATAGCTTAAGATCAGGTAAAGACTTTTAACTTAGCCTGATTTCAGCATATTCAAAGGGGAAACATTCAAGATTAACATAAAAAGTAGTCTAAGATCAAGTAAGTACTTTTAAACTAGCTCGCTTTCAACATACTCTTAAGGGAACTTTTCAAAGAAACTGTTGGAGATAAACTAGAGGACAGGGCTAACCATAAACTTCTCTAGCTCAACTTTAATTAGCAGACTTTCCAAGAACATTCAAAGACAATGTCTCAATTTGTACTCAGAAAACATGGGCTTACCAACACTTCACTGGTTATACTCTATTGAATTACCTTCAAAACACATTTAGAGGAAGACATAAAGGATAAAGATTTATCAGTGAGACTTAGGGTACTTCAGAAGTAAATCCTAATCTATATTTTTTGTTCTTTATCAAAGAAAAATGGACAGAATGAAAACATAAAGAAAATAAAAATTACAGTGAGAAACACATCACCATTGACATAGATCAGCATCCCATAAATCAGCTATTGTATTTGATGTTCAAACTAGTTACAATCTTCAAGTCCAGTGGGTCTTTACAGCTTCAAACTTCTCATCTCAACTTATGTATCTTCAATTCCTAACAGAGCTACAGCATGCTTCAACAGCTATTTACATTCAACGGGTATCCAAACACCAACATGTACACTATCTTCTAGAGAAGTATTTATAGAAGAATGAGGAAGTGGAGTGAAATAAAGGTCTATATGTTCAATTAATGCAGAGTAAGTGCTTCTCGGCCTTTGAAGGGCCAAATGGAGAAGTTTCCTAATGTTTTAACTCTAATAATTGATTATTACATTAAATTTCATCAACTTCAGTCACTTTTGTTGACTTTGGGGGTTTTTGGTAGGCTAGTAATTAATTCTGAGTTGTCTTTAGAAATATCTCTGATTGTATAATTAATATGCATGCTTTTTAGGTGAAATCAGCTGGTAGGTGGCATTTTGAGGAGTAATAGCCTCCATGATGTGGCATTCGGAGGCTCTTCTGCTAATCTGTCTGCTTTTGTGGCTTTAAAATATTATTATAACCATGATTCTGCTTTATGCCTTGATTAATCATCCTCAGAGCTTTTGAATCTTTCGTGTTGACTGTATTCACCTTAAAACTGTTTTAACCTTAAAACCATGGATTTAAACTTTTAACCCTTTAATCTAATGTATCAACCTTTTGACTTTGACTGTTCGCTGGCTTTGCTTTATTCTACTGTTTTGGTCTTTAAACATTGATCTTCTTGACTGTTTTATCATTTAAATCATCCCTTTCCTTTGCTTCTTGGCCTTCTTCAAAGGATTATGCTTTTTTGCGTTCAATCTTCATGTGTTCACCCTTTATCCTTGAGTATATGATTGGCTTATTCTTAGTCCTTTGTATCAATCTTTAAACTTTGTTTTAGCTTTGAGAGGTGGCAATCTTCAGCCGCGCTCCTTACTAAACAATGAAAAGGCTTTTGGCTTTAAAAACTGTTAACAAACCTGCAATACAAAATCCTGCGGGTTGGAAGAACTGCATTCAGTGGTGGGTGGAGGTGGCAGAGTAGTGCAGAGGGGATGAAAATACAGGCAGAAGAGGTTTTATGAAGAAAACCGGTGAAAATCCAGTTTAAAACTGTATTTTGGCACAGAAATGGGTAAAGCGGTTTTGAAATACCGCTGGTGGTTTTCGCGCGACCCTTGGGCGATAAGTGGTTTTGTCCGGAGGGAACGTGATCCAATTATAATGCGCCACGCGTCCTATAGAAACCATTCTTTTCGCATGGTTAAGGTTGGATTTATTTTTTTGGGAAATGGGCGCAAAATGCAATGCCAACCGTTGGATCTGGGGGAGTAGATCCAACGGTGGAGGAGGAGTGCGAAATGGAAGGGTGCACGGCGGATTGAACAAGTGGAGGCCAGATGTCAAAGAATGATTAGGGGAGCAGTTTGTGTAATGGATGTTATAGCATCATTTTTCACCCTCATGTGATTCATGATTGTCTTTTTGGCCTTGGGCACCCATTCCCACAGACTTGGATAAAAGTTCATAAAAAATAGTGTTTCAAATCCCATACCCAAGTATGCCCAGACTTTTTCGCGTGTATACGCGAGTCTAGAGATACTTTTCCGCGTATGTAATTAAAATCATTAAAAATATATATATAATTCCCTATTTTCGAGACTGGGTTGATGGTTATTCTAGTAATTCAACCACCCCAGCCCGTGGCCAACTGTTTCCAACTGATTGAAACTAATTTGAGGGAGTATAAAAGCCCCTCATGTGCATGGCCTAAGGGAGAGAGAGAGAATATTATAGACATTATACTCTGTTGGAGCGCAATTCAAGTCTGATTTCCCGTGCCTCCTGCACTTCCCAGATTTTTACAGGAAACCCTTGTTTCCTGGAGATGTTCATTAGCTTATATGTCATCTCGTGTGCACAAGTATTGAAAGTATCTTAGCGAGGCAAGGGCGGGACGGATCCGGACGACGGTCTGTTCAAAGATCGTGGAAGGATTCAGGTGATCTCTCCACCTTTCTATTACTATACATGATTTTCGTAATGAAGAAGAACCATCTTGTTCCCGAATTCACGTGTTAATATCTGCTTACATATGTGAAAAGATTATTAACTAAGCATTTATTATTGTTTATATGATGTTTCACATGGATTTCACTGACATTTAGGATAGATATATGCTGTACAACTAGATTTCTGTGCACGTTTCTTCTTGATTTTCAGGTTGAAGAGGAAGAAGGGTTGCTGGGGGTTTGGACCCCGCGGGATCTACATCAAACGTAGGACCTACGGGTGAGTTCTACTATCGATGTTATCTAGTTTTCAGTGTACAAGTATGGTTGTGTGAGTCCTTCTTGAATAGCATGCCCTGATCTGTGGAGGTTTTGACCCAACGACCTCTAGGGATTTATTTCCCGAAAGAGAACTGGCGACTACACTGGGGATCGCATTCTTGTGATTCCCCTGTTGGGTGGTTTCAGCTGTTTTAAAGGCTTCCAACAGTTTTAATCATTATTTCCAGTCCAGTTAGTTTTTTCTCAGACAGACTGAAGACCTGGTTCTTTATCCAGGCTTGATCATTTTTATTTTTCATTATTTACTTTTGCATACGCGGTTTTTTCTCTCCACAGTCGCTTATACACGCTGTTTCTGTCAAAGGTGGTCGCGTATACGCGGGTTTCCTTTGCCACAGTCGTGTATACACGCTGGTTACAAAACTGATAAGCGCGTATGCCTGGGGGCAAATTTTAAAATTTTGGTTTTTAGCTTTTCTGGTCTTGTCTGCCTGTGGTGACCTGTTTCTATAGTGTTTTTTTAATCTCTGGACTGTGTTTAAAGTGTTTATATGTCTATCTCTCTCTCCTTTGAGTGAAGACTCTTTCGATTGGTGAAATTTTTGGTTGTTACATTTGCAATTTTGGTTTGAGTACCAAGGTATTTTCTTGAAGATTCTTGGCTGTTCTGCTTAATCAGAACAGAGAGCTCCTGCTAATTTACTCTTCCCTTGTGTGTTGCTTCACATTTTGATTTTTTACCTATTTGTTGCGTTTGGTTTTCCTTGATGTTCAGTAGACTAGTTTTGTTGCAATTTTCGAAGAGTCTCTTTTTTATTCTTTGATGTTTTTTATTGCAAGTTTATACTATTGTACTGAGTTGATTTATTGAGTTTCTTGTCTTCCTTTTTTCTCGTATAAAGCCCCGCTGCGAGAGTGGCATGGTTGGCTTTGAGCATTTTGTTGAAGTTATACTTGAAATTCAGAGTTTGTTTGACTTAGTTACCGGATAGTTCAATTGGTCTTCTTGAAATCTCTTTTTTATAAACTAAAACTGGCATATAGGTTAGGAAATCCACTTTCCGTTGCATTTTTCATACTAGCCTCCATTCTGATCACTTGCCATAGGGTTGATCCCATCAGGTCATGAGTATTTCACCCATTTCACTCACCGATTATTTAATCATGACTTGGTGGTAGAGCCTTCCTTTACATGGGCTTCCTAGTTAGTTCCTCGCTATCACTTGTTGCCCATGCTGCATTTTATGTAGGCTCGGGAGTCCTCTTTAGTCCCGCCATGAATTATGTGTTGAAGCTTCATTCTTCTTCTTCCTCACTATCATTTTTCTGGCTTTTACCCTAGAGGCTCCCTGGTGTTGTTGAGTTGTATTACTGCATTGCATATTGGCTACTTGTTTATCCTGGCCTTTAGCCGGCTTCATTTGGACTTGATGTTTAAGCCAACTTTTGACCTTGTTTATCTGTACAATTTAACCATTGCATGCACTTAGCTATCGCAACTTGACACCTTTTAACCCATGGATGGAACATTCCTTTGAGTATCACTTACCAGTTTCCGCCACCTTGCATTGAGCATAGGATCGTTCCAATCCCAGGAACTAGTGCATCTGTTTCTTGATACTCGTTCTATCCATTGTACCATAGCATTATTTTATTCTTTTTCAGGCTTATTATATGAAAAAGACAAAAAAATCAAATATAAAAAAAAGAGCGGGAACGGGATGTATCTTCGTTATTTTGATGGCAGTACAGAGTCAGTTTGTCGCCCTTGAACAAAGCACATATACTTATATATATTTCCTTCATTTGGGATGGTTCTAGTTTTGACCTAGGTTCAGCCTTTACCATGTTTCACTTGTCAGTTCTCCCCCGGTTGGTTATCTCTTCCAATCATATGGAGATTTTGTTTTGCCTCCTGCAGGACAGACTTATACAGTGTCACTTTTTACTGCCATGGTCATCACAGAGTCGTGCTTTTGTTCAAGGGAAGTCTAGCCTGAGTCGGCCATTCTGCGGTGTTTCTTGACTCATTATTCAGTCGGCCTTCCCGGTCTTGTCAGTATCATGTTCTATCACATCAGATGTTTTGATCTTCTGCTCGTGCTGGTTTGAGAAGGTCCCCATTGACTTCTTGCCGGCGGGTTTGTCTCTTATCGACTACGACACATTGCTCTGAGAGCAAGCCTAGAGCCGCACCTTGGGCCTATTTCCATCATTGATAGGTGACCTCATGCTCAGCATTTGATCATCATCATGGGTCTTTGACTGAGTGGTTTCCCCTGTGTTCGACGTCAGCACACATTATCACACTTGGGATTCGTGCAGTACCTTGATTTCCATTTGACCCTATCGGTGGATTTCTCGCCTCTGTGTCAGCTTTCATTATTGGTTGATTCAGAGGGTTTCTTCCGTGCGCTAGCTTCATCTTGTGCATGTCGGAAACGTACTTCGGTTTTGGTTCCGTCACTCTACTTTGTCCGATTCCTTCCAAATCTTGGCCTACGGGTTACACTCGCGCTGGACTGATGTGGGATGCCTTAATGCCTTCCTTCCAGCAGATCTTTTCCCATCGACTCCAACTCATTGCTCTGGGAATAAGGTCTAGAGTCTTTTTGTCAGTACCTTAGGGTTTGCAGTCATCAGTGGCAGACTCTTCGCTATCGACAATGGGGATTCATCATTGCCTCCTGATTGGTAGATTCTTCCAAGTGTTCGACTTCAACTCATTTATTCGCACTTGTTAGATTGTACTGGGGCACCTTGACACTCATTTTCATTATTGGTGGGTTGTCTCGTGTTGGTTAACGGTATACATTATTGACTGGTAATCCAACGATTTCTCACATGGTCGACTTCAGCTCATTTATTCCCATTGTGTAGAATTGTGCCATCGAGATCGGTGAAGACCTCGGGTTGCATCAGCATCTTTCAGTTCACTTTTGACAGTCCATTCAGTTTCTGCCAGTGATGTCGTCCACCTTTATATGTTGCAGTGTCAGTACAGCAGCATCCTATATGTTGGCTCCCGAGTTGTGTGATTGTACCATGTGTTCCACCCCTTATGATTTGGTACCTGGAGATTCAGTTACTTTTGTGATCAGACATCCATTTTCAGCACTATTGATCAGTTTGATATATGTGATACTTGGACATTGATTCCGACTTGTACTTCCGGGCCGTGCTCAGATGATTCATTGTGTACTTTCAGTTCAGCTATACTTGTATACATTCTGGATCTATTCTGTACTTTCTATATGGATATATTTTTGACTGAGCATGGGTATGACCGCCTCAGACATGAGCTGACTCTTTGTTTTCTTTCATTGGTTTTTGGCAGGCTGAAATCTGGTGAAGTCCTCTCTTGTCCTTGCGAAGTTCTTTCTATGTGCATAATACATTTCGGCCATCATGTACCCCTTCTGACCTCATATATTAAGGAGCATCTGTTATAGCATCATTTTTCACCCTCATGTGATTCATGATTGTCTTTTTGGCCTTGGGCACCCATTCCCACAGACTTGGATAAAAGCTCATAAAAAAAAGTGTTTCAAATCCCATACGCGGGTATGCCCAGAATTTTTCGCGTGTATACGCGAGTCCAGAGATACTTTTCCACGTATGCAATTAAAATCATTAAAAATATATATATAATTCCCTATTTTCGAGGTTGGGTTGATGGTTATTCCAGTAATTCAACCACCCCAGCCCGTGGCCAACTATTTCCAACTGATTGAAGCTACTTTGAGGGAGTATAAAAGCCCCTCATGTGCATGGCCTAAGGGAGAGAGAGAGAAAATTATAGAAATTATACTCTGTTGGAGCCCAATTCAAGTCTGATTTCTCGTGCCTCCTGCACTTCCTAGATTTTTACAGGAAACCCTTATTTCCTGGAGATGTTCATTAGCTTATATGTCATCTCGTGTGCACAAGTCTTGAAAGTATCTTAGCGAGGAAAGGGCGGGACGGATCCGGACGACGGTTTGTTCGAAGATCGTGGAAGGATTCAGGTGATCTCTCCACCTTTCTATTACTATACATGTTGTTCGTAATGAAGAAGAACCATCTTGTTCCCGAATTCACATGTTAATATCTGCTTACATATGTGAAAATATTATTAATTAAGCATTTATTATTGTTTATATGATGTTTCACATGGATTTCACTGACATTTAGGATAGATATATGTTGTACAACTAGATTTCCGTGCACGTTTCTTCTTGATTTTCAGGTTGAAGAGGAAGAAGGGTTGGTGGGGGTTTGGACCCCATGGGATCTACATCAAACGTAGGACCTACGGGTGAGTCCTACTATCGATGTTATATAGTTTTCAGTGTACAAGTATGGTTGTGTGATTCCTTCTTGAATAGCATGCCCTGATCTGTGGAGGTTTTGACCCAACGACCTCTAGGGAGTTATTTCCCGAAACAATGGATCGTAGGCCCGGCGGGATTGGATGTCGGGTGTAATCGAGAGCTGTTGGATTAAAACAAATCAACGGCGGAGATTTGTTTATGAGGGTGAAAGGATATATAATAGTCGGGAGGAAGGAAGGGCAAGAGGGGCGGTGTTATAGCCATTGGATCAAGGCCTGAAGCCCAGATCAATGGCTATGGTTGCTCCGCGGAGTGGTAAGGCGCTTTATAAAGGGAACGGGGCTTATCGCATCGGCGGTTTTCTAAGAAATAAAGCAAGGGGGAAAAAGCAAAGGAACTTCGACGGTGCGATGCGATGGGGGCTTAAGGAGTGGGCGCTAAGGTATGGTCTCATGGTAGGGTATGTGACTAGTGGTGGAGGAGAAGGGGACTTATCGCATCGGCAGGGGGGAAAGGGAAGCAAAGTAATAAAATGTAATAGTGCCGATGCGATATAAAACATTGCAATGCAATGAGCGCTAACACCTGGTCACGAGGCTTGATCATATGATGGAGAAAGAGCAGGGGGCTAAGCCAAAAGGGGCTAAAGCCTGTTTGTTAATAAAAAAGTGAAATAATAGGGTTTTATGTGTTTTTTTATGGGTTTTTAGTGTTCCGGATGAAGTAAAAGGATTTTTAAAACCAAATACGAAAGGGTTAAGTGGTTTTAAAGGGTTTTTCGAGGGGAATAAGGATAAATGAGAGAGGAAAGGAGAATTTTACAAGTAAAATGAATGATATAGGGGAAAAAAGGGGGGGAATGAAATGATGAAAATGGGGCTTTTTAGGAAACAGTTTGGTTTGGGAACAGCAGGTTTTCTTGGTGGATTTTGTTTTTGAAGGAACAACAACACTAAGGAACAGCAGGCTTCAAGAATGGGCAATTTTATTATGAAAATAATCTCTTGAAGTCCTAATATCTATTTTAGCCATCATTTTCTTATGACAAAATTTACTGATGGCTAACAATCTATACACTCCTTCCAAAGTGGGGAAATGCAGCAATATAGGGCATAAAAAGGTTGTCTTCAAAAAATAATGCTATATATGTGAGAAATGGGACTTGGATCCCTTATAATATACAATATAAAACTCACATCCAGACATGGAGCAAAAACAAATGCTTCTAGCCAAGTTAAACAAGTCTCCCCAAACCAATGCAGCTCAAATAAGCCCAAACCCCATGAATTTTCTTAACAGGAATTACTGAAGCATGCAACAGTGTTATTTTAATGAGGTTTTATGTAGAAAATAATGATAAATAGCAGATCTAGAGTGTACAATCATTCAATGGCTGAGAAAAGTGGAGATCTCTTCCTTTCTATACAAAATAAGGATAACCCGGCAAGGGCTTCATGAAAGTACAAGTATAGAATGACATATCTGTAGATATAGATCTGGAAAATGTAGTATAATGTAGCTCTATATATATGTAGCTGAAAATTTATAAGAAATAGAAGAAGAATGATATACAAATCTTTCCGGGAGAAGGGTTGGCCCTTCCTCCAAGGAATAAGCTCACAAGCAAGGGTTCAAACCTTGCTACTGCAACACTGTGAAAAATGATGTAGTTACTGCAAAGTACTGCGTTGTAGGAGATGAAAAATGGTTTGGCCACATTCCAGGATGTCCAATATGCTCAGAAACCTCCTTTACATATCTTGCAAAGAAAGGGAAGCTCCCTCCTCTGAAAGATAAGCTCAGAAGATGGTGTTGTGAACCTTCCACTGCAACACCCTACAACACAGCACTATACTTTGTAGAAAAAACGATGTGGATGAAGGAGGATGCTTGGCCTCAAGCCTAAATGTGGAAAACTGAAGTGAAATACTCCTCCAAGAGGCATGTCGAGGTAGGAGAAGGAATGCCTAAACAGGAATGCCTTGTGCTAAACAGCACTGCAACTCTGCTAGACAGCAAGAGGATGCCAAATAGTCATGCAGACCAAAATATGTAATCATCAAGCTAACCCCAAATGTCTTTCATCCTCCTCCTTATAAGGTTTGTGAGCCTCCTCACCTTGGGTCCCATCCATTAGGGTTTCCAACATCACATGATCACTTTCCCTCCAAAACTGCGTTGTAGTTCCATCAAGGCTACTCCTCCATACTGCGTTGTTGACTTGGTCAACTTGACTCAATCAACATGATTCTCTTCCTATTCATACATGGAAAGTGAAAAATCTAGGTAATAGAATGTCCCCTTTTCATACCAAGAGGGCTTTTATGCTAATAAAAGATAAGTATGGGCCTCTTTCCCCCATTTATTCATCTACTAAGTGCAAAAATCAAAAATTAATATTCCTATTAGCTGCATGCTAATTTAGGAATATTACACTTTAACAAAACCCTTTCTTAGATTCTTCAACCTTAGAGATATCCTCATTGCATCCGTCCTGCACCTATCTCTGATCTTATTTGCATAACTTCACAATCTTCTACCTTTCGTAGACTGTAATATTTGATTCCTTCCTGAATCTACTTCCTCTTAAATAATCTGCAATCTGTACTTTACTAATTGTTGTCCTTTATATCCGCATATAAACTCTAAGTAACCTCAGATAGGTCTGCACTTAATTCTATCTTGGATCTGCTTCTTTCTACGCTATCCAATATCAGACTTATTCGTATTCAATTATCTGTTATATAACCTTAGACTTGACCGCAATTTTTGCTCCTTTTTCCACGCTATATATCCTAAGTCTTGTCCACAAAACTTATGTCTTTACCGCAACATATGTAGGGGTATATATAGATGTTCTAGCCAGATATTTAAGCTGACCTTTTAGCCATTATTTAGTCCAACTTCAACACTTGTTTGTAGGCCAACTTCACAGGCATATCTTCAACGTTGAATATGGGCAGACTTGTAAGCCATTATTTTACATTGTCTTGGAGGATATACTTCAGACTAAACATGCCATTTACATGACTTTTAATTACACTTATGTTCCTAATAGACATCAAGAAGAAGTCTCTAGACTTATACTAAGAATCTTGCTCATGAAACCCATGAAGCAAGTAAACCAAAAATTCATTTTATTATTTTTGACTTCTTCTTTACATAAGTACATAATTACATAGTTATTATGAAGACCTACCTAGTTACACTATTCAACACTCCCTCTTAACTAGGGAGGTGTTCATACAGGTACATGGTCACTTTTAAAACTGAAGAATCTCATAAGAAAAATCGAATTGGTAATCGCATCTGTATATCATCATATCAACCAGCATTGTACTAGTGCAAGGCCTTGACTAACAGCCCTATCTCTTCAACGAGACAATGGGCTTCGGGAGACACATGACTTATAGACACCTTCATCATTGTCTCTCCAAGGTACATACTCCACCTGGGTGTTCCCAAGTATGACCTTCCTGGACTATTCTTTTCTTGGGTAGCTAGCCCTCAAAGAATATCGGTCCCCGACTACTCTTATCTTGAATGCTCGATCACATTCTCAAAGAGAATCAAATGCCAGATGATTATTGAATCCTCTACTTTTTCTTCCCAAGACCAGAATGATGTGTCTATCTCTCCCTCCTAGGGAGTACCTATTCCACCAGGGAATTTAGTCATTCTTATACAAATAATGTACCTAAGCTCATCCTTAGTAATTACCAAGTTTCTTTCAAGTAAGAAACTTACCATCAGGCTCCCTCTTAACCAGGGACCTCTAGTAGCAATGGTGAGACACCCAGCTGCTCATGAAGAATTCTTGTCCTCGATGTCATGGATTTCGATATTGAGGAATCTCCATCTTTTAGCTTCATAGGGCACAAATCATCCATCATCTTTTAATTAAGTTAGTTATTAGAAATTGATTCTACGGACTTCCCATCTGGTCCACTTGTTATGCCATGTAGCTTTCCTTAGAATCATCTCAAGGATCATACATACTTCCTTATGATTAGCAACCCTGCACAAGTTCATCCAGATAAGCATATACATATGAAATTTTAGAACAAAAGTTACTTAGTGATGATCATTCACCATGACATCTTCTCATAGGCATCGAAATCCTTTATACAGATGGACACATTTCCTAATGATATGTTTTCCAGGGTCTTCTTCTTTACCAGAATTTCGTCAGGGTCTACATATCTTTCCAGGAGATCTCCTAGTCACATTTTCTGGACCTCTGAATGGTACTTGCTTTGAGATATAGTTGCATTTCATGATCTCTTCCTTTCTGCACATTTTTTTTATTCCCAGGAACTTTCAACAGCCACCTTATATACCATGATGACATATTATTTTCATATGTCTGTGCACTGAGAGATACCCTTTTATAGGTCATACTTATCAATATAGAAGTTCATTACCTGCAACCATATGAAATGACTTCACAGCATCAATGTTAGCATATAATTCTGCATACCTCATACCTATTTTCCTTAAGTCATCCTGAGGGGGTTTCTCTTAAATGAAGAGCTTCATTCCTTTGACCTGCTTCATTAATATGTCATCACATCTCAAGGTTTTGTACCCATGATGACCCTTGATCTGATGATTGCTTTACTTGAGTAGGGAGGTTTTCCAGAATCTATTACATTGAGAGCTTCTTCCATGCTCCTTTTGAGATGCTTCTTAATGTACATTACTATCATACAAACAACCTGATATCACTTAAAGAGAAAGATGATCTCAATCATAATAGAGTTCTCTTGTTTCCCCCTTCTTAGATCTTTTAGCGTCAGGTTCTTCTCATTCATACGTGACATGAGCTTCTTCCTTTTTCCTTTTGACATTTCTATATTTAGGAAAATATATTTTATAATGTCCAAGTTCATCACATCCAAATCATCGCACATTTTCCATATTTCTTCTTTTATTTTGAGGGCCAAATTTTCCGAATCTTCCTTTCTTCTTGTATGAGGCTACAAAGGCATGATTTTCTTCATTTGATTATGTATCAGCTTTGGCCTTTAGTTTTGATTCCTCTATTTTACATAGATACCACAAATCATGGAATGGAGTGGCTTCTTTCTTCCCATATAGACTAGAATTGAAGCTATGTCGTTCCTCTGGTAGAGCATTCAATACCACTGTTGTCATCTCAGTGTCAGATATCAATTCTCCTATTTCTTATAGTTGATCTCTTATTTCAAAAATCCTCATAAAGTATGCGATGATTCCTGCTTCCTTTGATAATTTCATTTTGTAGAGTTCTTGTCTTAGAGATATTTCTTCTCCAACAATACTCACAGAGAATAGCTCCACTAGTTTTTCATATATTTGTTTTGCAGTCTTTTGTTTTGATACATAGGGAATGAGAGAGTCTTTGATGGATTCTATGAGAATCCTTTGGGCTCTAATTTCTCCCTTCATGTACTTGGCATGGGCTGAAGTATCTTATTTTTGAGGTTGAATAGTAGATCCTTCGATATAGTCCATTACTTCATCTTCAATTAAGTTCAAGTCTGTTCTCTTCTTCCATGCACTGATGTTTGAGGATCCAACCATCTTGTTGCTTTCTTTACAAAAAGGCATCTTGATAGATAGGGCCATGAATACTTACTTGTGTGGTCTTGTTTGCAGCTCTCTTTATGTTGATGAAGTCAATAGTTTCTTTTCTTCAAATTTGATGTTCTTGAACCCTTGACTAAAATTACTATCTTCAGAACTTGTGAATCTTCTTCAAACAATTATTTTGAGTGCAACGATTAATGAGATAATATTTTCATATAAACTAGTTGGATAGTCTTTCTTGTACACTGGTTTTTCCTTTCAATCCAGAATTTGATCCTTACTTCTTTGAGTGACTTTGTTCACAAGCAGACGTTATGTTCACTATCTTAGCTCCGATACCATATTGAGAATTTGTAGGGCTTATGATTAATTCAAAATTCTCTTCCAGATAATTACTTGTAAGCTTGATTATGCCTTCTTAGTTAATTCTTCATCAAGTCAATTATCAAATTACTTGTACATAATAGATTTTGCTTGTAACTGAATATCTTGTAATATGGTTAGGAAGGTAAATCTCTGATTTAACTTCTTCACTAGTCTGTCTTCTTACAAACATAGTATTCACCTTTAACAAAACCCTTTCTTATATTCTTCAACCTTAGATATTTCCTCACTGCATTTTTCCTACACCTATCCGTGATCTTACCTGCACAACTTCACAATATTGTACCTTCCGTAGACTATAATCTTTGATTCCTTCTTGAATCTACTTCCTCTTGAATAATCTGCAATATCTACTTTACTAACTGCTATCCTTTATATCCGCATATAAACTCTGAGTAACCTCAAATAGGTCCGCACTTAATTATGTCTTGGATCTGCTTCTTTCTACGCTATCCAATATCAAACTTATTTGCATTCAATTATCTGTTGTATAACCTTAAACTTGACCACAATTCTTGCTCCTTTTTCCACGATATATAACCTAGTCTTATCTGCAAAACTTATGTCTTTACCACAGCATATGTAGGGGTATATATAGATGTTCTAGCCAGATATTTAAGCCGACATTTTTAGCCATTATTTAGGCCGACTTCAACACTTGTTTGTAGGCTGACTTCACAGGCATATCTTCAACATTGAATATGGGTAGACATGTAAGCCATTCTTCTGCAGTGTCTTGGAGGATATACTTTAGACTAAACATGACATTTACATGACACTTAATTACCCTTATGTTCCTAATAAACATCAAGAAGAAGTCTCTAGACCTATACTAAGAATCTTGCTCATGAAACCCATGAAGCAAGTAAACCAAAAATTCATTTTATTATTTTTGACTTCTTCTTTACATAAGTACATAATTACATAGTTATTATGAAGACCTACCTAGTTACACTTTCCAACTTTGTGTACCTGTTGTCACTCATAAAAATGAAGCATCATTTGACAAAGTCGTAGAGGTTCATGTGTCAAAGGTAGGGTCATAGAATTCATTTTTCATTACTTGGTCAAAGAAAATTTTTAATTTAGTCTATCCTAAGGTCTAAACCCACCCTCATTCAAATCCTCTCATGTCACATCATTCATCATTTTCTGACTAATTTCAATTTCCAAGGTTTTTGTACCGAAAGTGTCAAATTAGCCAAGAAGCCACAGTTTCGTAGTGAAATACACTGTGAAAAGTCACTTTTCGCTACAAAACTGCTGATAGTTTCGTAGTGAAAATAGTCAAATTAACACTAAAAACACTACGAAAGCGTGGTTTTTTGTCTGTCTTATCAGTCTAGTTGTAAGGTGTCAAAAAATCGTTTGGAATGAGTAGGTTAGATTCCATTTGAGTCATGGAGGGATAAATCCAAGGTACATGCTCAGGTCTGCAGTCATCATGATCATTTTAGGTATGTATGAGTCATCATGAGGTCATGAAGTGTAATGTTCCCAATTTTTAGCCTCAAGCTAAAAGGAACATTATAGTTTGCATATTTTCATTTTGTTTAGTAAAATAGGTAAGGAGACACCTTAACCCCTTTTGATGGAAAAATAACACTCCTTGTGTGAAAGGAGGAATAATAAAGCAGCTGAATTGAGCACCACATGGTGTGAACAAGATTGGATCATGCTTGATCTAGTCATTTTGACCAAGTCAACTAAAACTGTCCAGATACATTGAACCTACTTGGACAGCGCAGTTTTAGTGGAGGATTCACTTGCTTAAGCTAGAAGCAAGTGTGAATGGGACCCATGGTGAGAAAGGTTCCTTTGCTTTATAAGGAGGAGATGGCAGCCCATTTTCATTATGCATTGGATTATTATTTTTTTTGGGTCATAAAATACTTGCATCCCTGGGCTGTTTAGCAGGGTTGTAGTGTTCTTCACCCAAGGGTGTTCCCGGTCGGGAATCCCTACCTCATCCTCAAGGAAGGAGAGGGTTTGAGCTTCATTTCCTCATTCTAGCATCTGGCCAAGCTTATCCCTTCAGCTATAGCGTTATTTCTGCAGTAGAAAACGTTGTGTTGCTGGGTGCAGCAACAGAGGAACTCATTGAGTCATTCTTTGGCCTGTTCTCCAATGGAGGTCTTGCATATTCTTAAGATAAGTAGCAGAGGAGACTCCCAAGCTTCATTTCAGATCTTTGGCACCAGGCCAAACACTCACCATCTCTCACAGCATAGTCTAGGGTAGAAACTGTGTTATTTTCTGAGGCAGTTGCTGGGAGAGCCATTTGTTCTTAGCAGGAGGAGTGTTTTTGAGTGAAAGGGATCAGCCCTTTGCTTGATAAAAATTATCAGGGGAGGGCATGAGTATTTCAGATCTTCCATAGCCTCATTCTTATTTTGATTCAGTTGCAGTGACAACTTGTTTTTCACATTGTACATTTTCTGGAATTTCTAGCAATCTCTCCTAGATTGGCTAGAAATCTTGTATTGGAGCCCATTCTTCTATTTTGGGGCATTTATTTGTATATTTCAGCCATATTTCATGTATATGCATCTATTGCAACAGCTAATCTAATATAGGCAGCGCTGTCACTGCTCTCCGGCATTTTGTGCAGTTGCAGCAACTCATGTATTTCATTGCTTGATCATTGGAGATTGGTTCCCATAGATTGAGTGGCTTGTCACTCAAGATATTTCTATATATTGTAGCTGATTCATTAAATAACATGATGGATTTATTATATTCCATATATTGATTTTTATATATTTGCAGAGTTTCATGATTGTGTTCATGTATTGATGTAAGCTTTCTCTTTGAGCATTCTTTACGGGATCTAGTTTGGGGAGATCTAAATAACCCAACTGGAGTCATTTCTTTGGGCTTAACTTCTGGAAGAGAAGCTTTTAGTGAGTTAACAAGGGGACCCAAGCCCCCTTTCATCTTATTTTTACACTGCCTTCTTTATACAGTGTCCTTGAGGACCACATTGCAGAAATTCCCGAAAAAAGAATATTACAATGGTATTGGAGCATGATCTTTGGCTCAGCCTATGGCTTCAAGCCAAAGTGTTGAATCCCTAAAGGGGAATATTTCAAGATCTATAGACAGAGTCTGCAGATGGCCAGGTAGCCTCTGGATCTCATCCTTTTTTCAAAGGTGACATATCCAGTAAATGCCCCTATAGTCAATCTCTGGAATAGAATTTTGGTATCCCTGAGAAGGGAACTTTACACCTGTGCAGCCCAAGATAAAATTCCATTAGAAGGAGAAGCTCCTCATTTGGAAGAGGAGATGTACAGAAAAAAAAAAAAAAAGAGGAATGACGGAAGAGGAAGTTTCCCTTCTTCTTTTCCAGACCCTGGAGGGTATCATTGAAGATCTTGAGGAGAAAGAAAGGGAAGATTGGGAAGATTTTCTGAGAGGGTTTGTAGATGAAGCAAGCCCTAGCTATTCTTATGATGGGTGTGAGCATTCAGCCACACATGCAGATCCATAGAACAATTCACTTCCCACTTGCACTGTCGGAAGGATGGAGGAAGGAGATGAGGCCATCGGAGCAGCAGCGCTGCAACTCAAAGGTATGGCTCATGATAGTTGGTTTAAAAATTTTGTTTCATGTTTTCATGCAAATGTAAAAACATATTATGAGTTCACTAAGGGTTTGGTGAATAAAATTGATTGGAATCCATGTGAATCATCAAGTATCATAACTTCAAGCACTTTGCATGCAATGGGTGAAACCATAAAACCAACTCCATTCTTTACTACCGAAGGGGATGAAAACATATATGATGACTTGCTGGAGGCAATATCCCCATTGTATGAAGGGCACTCTTCCATTTTTGATAACATGGAGATCCCTCTTTCAGAAGAAGACCAAAATCCATGGTCTCTCATTGAAGGGGAGTCATACTCACATATGGGTGAAGAGAATGTGCATAGAAGGACCCACAGCGCTGTATCATTGGAGGAAGATCCATCACCACATGGGGATGAGAAGGGAATCATAGCTTCCATGGGAGGAGTCCTTGTTTCTATGCAAGGGATTCCAAGAGATTCAAAATGTGGGAACCAAAGCATAATTCTGGAGCCTCTTACAGCAACATTTGGGGATTGTGAGATGGAGGGAGAAGAGAAGGATCAGCAGCAAGGGTTCATACACCCTTATCCATTTCGGAAAGTCTTTGCACAAGGGAGAAAGATTGTACAGCGCAGTGAAGAGAGGGAAAAATTATTCCACTCATACATACAGTCCACTTCCGAGCTTGATGTCTCATTATATGGAGGCATTCCACCTAGGAGGCCCCCTGATCTAGAGTTGATGAGAGGCATCTTTTCATTTAGTTCACCACCCTTGGATTCTGAAGAGGTGGAAACATTAGAGGATTCCAGCACAACGTAGAGAGTTTGGGATAAACCCAAGGAGGAGAGAGACACACTCTCATTTTCAGCATCACCCACTCTCATCAGTTATACTGCGCTGACAGAGTTTGTTGTAGGGATGGAGGATTGCATCTTCATGATGCAGGTTGACTGCTCCATAGATTTAGAGAGGAAGAGGATACTTCCTTTGAGGGAGGAATTTTTCACACATGGGAGTATATGGAGGTTACTCATGCTTACACTGACCAGAATTGGGAGATCCCTTTTGGATGACAGCTTCTCATGGGAGGCTAACTTCCCATGATCACCATTACTATTTGAGCATGAGTAGCTACATGATGGGCATGGCAGCATTTTTGAGGGTGACTTTGGCATGGGGGATGTCAAAATAGCAGGCAGTAGCATGAGGGGAGCATCACATTGCAGATCACCAGCGATGTCTATGAGGAGGATTGATCCATGTTGGAGGACTCAGCTCTTGGTAAAGTACTCCCAGGATCTAGGTGCATGCATGATTTTGGATGACCCGGATGGAGATGACAGATACATGGTGGATGTTATGGTCATCTATTGTTATGGTAGAATCTTCTTGACTAGGGCATCTAGCCTCAAGGAGAAACTATTACATGCAGCACATGAGGGCTTTCTAGCTATGCACTTTGATGCATATTTTGCTTTTCTAGAAGAGTTCATTTGGGAGGGCAATCAGCATGTTCTATATCAGCATATGGACAGATGCATAGCCCAGATGATTTTGGAGAGTTTGGCACAACCATTTCCCTACTCATTTGAGCTGAGGGAGAGCATTCAGATGAGCCATTTCAGCTCAAGGACCGGAGTACATGGTAAAGAAGGTATATGTTTTCATCTTGGTTTACCTTTCTTTACTTTATATGAGCATCTTGATGAGCTAAGGATGATCACATCTCCTTATGCTCCTTATTATGATGTACTTGTGGCCCATTGCAGCAATAAGAGTGGTAATTTTCATGATGGTTTGTGGGGGAAGCCACATACTTCTTGGTGTGCACCATTGGCACCAATTTGTACTTTCATATTTTCATCTTGTGAGATTTTTCTGGTAGCAAACAAGTGGCTGAAAGAGCACTTGTTGATTTCTTTTTTGATGCAGGCCAAAGGTGCACTGCGCTGGTTCCTCATGTGGAACTATGTTTCACTCTCCGGTTGCCATGTGGCAGCTTGTTTTCATTGTATTTTGCCTCCTTGTATTGCTGATGTTTATAACATTCTGTTATCACTCGAGTTTTCCTAGAAGTTGTGTAAGAGGAAAGTATACCCGAGGTAACCACAAACCAACCTTTTAGATGCGAGATCTAGCCAATTCGCATCCGAGAGGGCTCTCTCTTTATGATTTTATCTTTGTTTTTGAATGATTTTAGGCTAGTTATAGATGCAAAGTTTGTTTTGGGAAAATGGTGGAATCCACAAACTAAGGGCAAGGTTGAGGGCTTTCAGTCCATTGGGCTATGGAGTCTAAGGATGGCTTTACTGGATTTCTTTTCTGAACACAAGATGGTATTACAGGGCAAGATAGCTAGACAGAGAACAATCCTTTAAAATTTAAAGTGGATGGATGGTCTTGAAGGGATGAAAGGCAACTAAGAATCTTTCACCATATTCAAGAGGAAGAAGAGAAATGACTACAAGCAAAGAGAAATGAAGGATTCTTTGTTACAGTAATCAACAATGTTGAAATCAGCAAAACATGAGCAATTAAGAATTCATGCTTATAACTAATCCAGAAGAAAACATCGAGAATAATCACATTTGAAAACAGAGTACAATTAAGCAAATTCTGTTTCAATCCTTTATGTAAACTATTCAAAAACGGATATGATGATAGCATAAACTAATATAAAATTTAAACACAAGGGTTGGAAAACTTATTGAACTGAAGTCCAACACATGAATCCTGCAACAAGTCCAGTGCTTCAAAACGTCAACCAGTAAGCCACAAGTAAATTTGTCCAAAAGCTTTTTATTCCGAAAACCTCAATGTTACAGCAGAGTAATAGAATCCACCCTCAACTCTCTCTTTGAGGGTTTATTTATACAAAAAATAATCCTAACAATCTTACTCTATCCTAGCCAATACTCCAGGCTGACTTAAAGCATATTTACAAACAAACAAGAGACACATGGTCTCGTAAAATAGAATAATGAGTAACGGCTGATGTGCTGTTCCTTTCTTCATGGACGTGCTAAGGATAAGTGTTTAAAATAGGGCTCTGTGCTGTCCTTTGCGTATTCCTTTGACTTGTTGAATACTCTTTCTTCTTACGGATACTCTTTAACCTTTCATCTGATACTCTTTCATCTGCTTTTCTGTTTTTTACCATTTACTCAATAGTAAAGATAAACTTTATCCTGAAAACATTTTTTACAAAATTTCCAGCATTTCCTTCCACCACTGATCATCTGGTATCATTGTTCTTCTGAGTTTCCTTAAAGTTTCATCTGCTTCAGTAAGTTTATAAAAAGTGGGCTCGTTCGGAAATAGATACTTTAGTTCATGCTCCAGATGAAATAGATTCCTCACTTTTCATAAATACTTTTCCCGGTTGGTAATACAGGTTCTGATGAGCTAGTAGAACCTATAGCTGTATTTTTAGCATGAGCTTTTATTCTTTTCTCATATGTTTCCAAGTCTACTATTTGATCCTCCGTGAGCATGGGACTTGGCAATTCACTGTCCAGCAAAGCTTGAAACTTCTCTCTGAAAACGTTGATGTCGACCAAAATGTCAGTACACTTTCTTTCTAGATTTTGCATGAAAGTTCTCTTGGTGAAAATTCTCTTTGCTTCCAAAACTACACCTGTTCTGTCATCAATTCCTAACAATGCAAGCTGTTGTTTTGTTCTGGAATTCAAAAATTGAATGATCTGCTGGGAATGCTCCGGCTTGCCCCTTAATTCATGTCTAGTTTTATTTATTTCCTCTTGTGCTATCTTGACTAACTCATTCTGCTCAAAAATAGCTTGGATGGAAGGCCAAATATCTCTTATTAAGTTAATGATGTTGTCCCAAAGAATATCATTTATTTCGTTTAGAGGCTTTTCCAGTGAAAGATCTTTTTGCAAAGCCTCAACCAATTTCTCCAATCTTTTTATTTCCCTGAGGTTGTCAGCAGCTGTCTTTTTGGATGTGTCATATTTTCCCTCCAATTTTGTTAATTGTAATTTTGTTTCTTGGAGTTCTGTGACCTTTAGCTGCAAACTCTCCATCTGCTTAATTAAATCCTCAGAATTCAAATTAGAAATGTTTACCTGAGATGGTTTTTCTTGTTGTCCTGTAGTTGTAGTACCTGTTGTTGAAGTTTGCTTGATGATTTCCTGTTCCTGCAATGCTTTTTCCAACTCCTTTTCTGTTTCATTTAGTCGCTCTGTCAAATTCAAGAGCAACTCCATCATTTCTTCTTGTGAATTTCCTTTTATAACTTCCTGTGTCTGGGGGTGTCTCGAGGCTGGTATTTTCAGCTGTTTTCTGAGTGCAGCTATATCATCCTCTTTCTTTTTTATCAGTGCCTCAATACCTTTAGTGTCTTTGGGATTGTGACCCAAACCAATGATGATCTCTTCTAGAGACTTTATTCTATTGTCCTTGGCCTGTGAGGAGGCCCTTTCAATTTTCAATGTTGCAGCAGTATTATTCAAGGAATCTTGTAGTGTTAAAGCTGCCATGGCTTTGTTGGTGAGAGTGGAATAAACCATTTCCCCTGTTTGCCTATGAAGCTCTATCCGATCCAAGGGATGGATATCCTTTGCTAACACTTCAAAATTGGTTCTGATGTAATCTGTTGCTGAAGTTGGCTTTGGCACTTTAGCTTTGAAGTGGCTCATTTGCATTTTACCTTGTGAAAGATCAAATGCTGACATCAACCTTTGCTGATTGTGAGGAGCCATCTTCATATACTGATCGTAGACCTTCATTTTCAATGGTTCATTCTTTGTTTTGATATTAATGAAGGTTTTCTTAATGTCTCCAGTCTCTGTCTTTGGCGGTCTGAAAGAAGATACTTCAGTGCTCAACTGCTTTTGTATCCCTTTCTGGCTTATGTTTGTTTCACTTGCTGTACCTGTTTGCTGACTATCTTCCCTGCCATCATCAAATACTTCATCTATAATCTCTACATCTGGAGGTGGATCAGACTTGTGTTTTTTAGCCTGATAAACTTGTGGGGCTCATTTTGAAGGTGTGGTATCTGGAGCTGGCCTCTTTTTCCCTATTTCCACATTTAGTGGAGTTTGCATCTCTGGAACTTGGATTTGCTTTGCTGGTGTTTGAGAAGCCTGGGATTGTTCTGGTTCTTTGGAACTCTGTGATTTTTCTGCCATGACCAGGGTTTCAACGACCTGAACTATAGGTTCTTTTCCTTTACCCTTGGGCTCCGCTGCTACTGATGGACTATCTTCCTGTATAGCTTGTTGTAGAGTAGCTGCTGAAGATGTGCCAATGTATGGTACCTGCATTTGATCATATGTTTCTAGGTCAAATTTCTTCTCAACATCTTTCATAAGTTTATTCAATTTGGCAGCTCCACTTCCCTCTTCAACCAGTGTTCCTTTAACCCATTCATCTTGATTTGCATACTGTTCTATGTCAGGAATTCTGTGATGTACATAAGGAGATGACTTATTTTTTAACCTTCTTTCACAAATGAAACCAAAGGGGTCATAAGGGACCCAACTGAAAGATGTCTGGAATTTTTTCTCTAATATAAGTTCTGCATCTCTCTCAGCTTCTCTAGAATTGCAAATGAAAGGACCTAACTGGCTTTTGATCCTTAATTGTGCTTTCTTCTTTACATTGCAGAAATGGATTACATCTGAGTTATTCATCTGTCTAAAGTATTCCAACGCAAAAATTCTCATTGGTACATATCTGGGTAACTTGAATGGATGTAATTCACATCCATAAATCCCGATGACTGTATGGTTTTGGTATAAGTACCAATCCCCAACTTTATAACTCTTTGACAATTGCAGGGTCTTTCTAATCTCAGTACTAAGCCTGGGGGGAGAAACTCCTGTTAACAAGGTTGTAGCAGGATGTACAAAATGATCAATGAATTCTGAATAAGAGTAGGGAGAATCAGAGGACAAATGAATGATGGGGGACCAAAAAATAACAGACCTGGGATTACCTTTAGCATCAAGTTTCTGAACAAGGAAAGGGAATTTGTCTGAGTGATAGAAAATTATGAGATGATAGATAACTGAGGAGTACTTGAAAACCTTTTCATCATCTAGCCTTAAAAATTGATCATGGATTTTGTTGGCAATGAAGGAAGCATAATCATACTTAATCTCAGGAGGCTTCCCAGGGGTAAAGATAGATAGCAAAGCCAGAGTTATCTCATCTACATACTCACTGGTATTGAATCCTAAGACAAAGGATATTACATTCACAATAAGCCTTCCCAATTGATTGAAAAAGTAAAAACCATAGGGGGGAGTCCCTTTTGGCTGATGCTCAGGTAGCATGAAATACTGACACATTGCTTTCAATTTCTCTGGAGTTAACAGTCTGGTTTTCTCAATCAACCCTTCCATGGATAGAGGTGCTAATTCTTGTTCTGGCTCAAATTGTAACATAGCATTGATAGCTTGAGGTGTGATAGGGAACAAAACACTTTGATCAGGAGCCAATACAGCTTTTTGTGTGGGATCATAATTTGCATGACAGTAATGAATGATTTCAGGGAAAACGTGGACTGTAGGAATAAAATACCTTGGGAGATTGGATTCCCACAACCCTATAAGATCTTGCCCCTTTGAGTGTTCGTCTCTGCAGCGACAGAAGCTCAAACGGGGACTTTCATCAAAATGTAGGTCTTTTATTTGGAAATCTTCATCAATCAGAGGTAAATAGTCCAAATCTCGATGGGGAGCATTCAAAGGAGTGACATTTAGAGCAGTTGGGGCCTCCATTTTGGTTCTTGTGGATTCAAAATGGAGGTTTCAGTTTTTCTTGCAGACCGGACGGGATATCCGACAAAAGAGGAAATTGGAACAAACGGCAGGTTTGGGAAGCAAATTCACAAGTTTTAAATCTTCAATGAGGACTCAGAGAGGACTTTTGACCACTTTTTCAGAGGAAAAACACAGGAAACTAAGCTTAACTTGCAGTTGGGGCGCGGAATGATAAATACCTGTTTTTTAATGGAAACTGGTTCTTCAACAGGTAATGAACAATGGCGGGGACGTTCTTCAATACTGGCGCAGCGGAATTTCGGAGTAATTTGGTGTATTTGCAGTGAAATTTGAAAATTGCAGCGGGAGCTTAGTCTCTTTTGGAAACTAAAAATAACTGAAAAAACGCGAAAAATGGCTTATTTACAAGTCAAAAGGGTTTTTGTCGTTTTCGAGGTGATGACGTCATTTTGGCGTACGGGGTGACGTAAGGGAGTGGGACCGGCGGTATGCGGTAAGCGGTAAGCGGTAAGCAGTAAGCCCGCACTGCTTTTGGACGAGGGCGGTAAAAGACGCGATGGCAGCGATTCCACAAGACGCTTGCCACGTGGAATGCTGACTTTTCAAAAACCGCCCATCCCCCGCTGGTTAACACGCTGGCAAGGGATGGGCAGCGGGATTGATGATCGCCGTTGATCAACGGACAAATGATCCGACGGCTGAAAGGGATGGGAACTTGTGCGACTTCAAAGGTGGGTCCGTCGGGGTTTAAAAAGGTTTTAACGTGTAATCTAATCACCCCGGGGAAAGGTTAATAGGCGGCAATGGTTGTTAATTAGTCCAAATGATTAATTAACCCCGTGACATTATGAAATGGATTGCGGCGGTAGTTTGGCCAGGTGGAATGCTACGTGGACAGAACACTATGGCACAGGACTCCGTCGCATTTCATTCTTGTTTTTGGTGTTAAACACATATATTACATGTCTAACGCTTTTTTGTATATATTTTATTATACGATGAATTAATTAATACACAACTAATTCACCATAGGGCGGTGATTATGTATAAGGCTATAGTTTTAACCAAAGGGCTTTATAAAGCGGGGTATTTATTTTAAACGAGCGGGAATATATACTTTGGTAAAACATTATAATAAGAGGGTTTTTGGGGATATTTATTAGAAAAGGGAGTTATATACTTAGGAAAAGGGATTCCACTAGGGATTTAATATAATAGAGTTAAATGTTAATATGATAAAGGACAAGGAAAATCAAAACATCTTTGTATATCTAAGAAAGTGAAAACTTATGGAGTAAATTGCACATTTTATCTTCAACACTTAAGCTTAGAATAACAAGTTGTCTTGAGGAATTTTATGGAATGTTGCATCAGTTTCCTAAGTAAAATAGGATTTTACTTAGGAAAAAGTTAAAGATGGAAGATAACAATGATGGATTATTTCAAGCGCTTAGGTCTTTTGATCATTAGGCCGAGGGTCCGGTCCCTCCAGAAGTCAAGGAAATTCCTTGAGCCCCTTTGATCTCAAATTACCTTAGTACTTTTGGGGAAATTAGTAAAACTCTTGAGGGGGAAAAATGATGAGGGAGGTTAATGAATTTGACTTTGCTTGCTGTGATTTTCCAGTGTATTTCCTGCCTTAGTACTTGTGATGAAAGTAAATGATTAACCAACATGTAGCAGCACTATTCATCAGATAACACTTTGCAGCACCATCTACCTACCCTATCTACTTAACACTACCATTTTGTCTTCTTTATTAGGGTGCATTTAGACTTGCAAACCCCGATCAATCTTTTCTTTTTACATGATGAATCTATCTATTTCTACCCTTATTACATCCAAGGGCTCAGATTAAACTGTTGAGCACCTTTTATTCACTCTACCTAGCTACTTATCTGCCAAGATTAAACTGTTTGGCTAGATATTTATTCTCTAATCTATAACATGAAATTGGAATATGACTAAGCCAAGTTTAAACAGTTTGACTTATTCATGAGTTGTGGCAAAAGTTTTACAAGCTGCACACAATTGATTTATTACAACAGAGTAAAAATTAGTGGCATTTGGATTTGCACACTTTCCTTGGTCTATTTTTTGCTTGGGGTTCATTTTTTCTCTTTTTGACCATTTTTATTCTTTTTACCCTTTGATCTTTCTTTTAGGGTATACCCTCTTTACATTTTTTAATTTTTTTGATTTTTTTGGTTTTAAAGAATATCAAGGAGCACTATTGTGAGAGTGTTGTATATTTTGGGACAGCCCATTGGGAGCATGACTCTCCCCATTGTACATGCTTTATATTGTAGGAGACACCATGGGAAAACCATGATTGCCACATTATTACATTGATCTTCTTGTGGGAAAAACCACTTGGAGGACTTGAGGGGGAATTTCATGGCTAATTTTCTTGATGGGGAAGCTTGGGCCATTCTTGGATGCCATACCATTTCAGCCCAAGGATAGAGGTAGCCCCATATGTACCAAAAATGGAGGAAGAAACACCTTGGGAACCACAAGTCCAACTCTCCATTCAGCCCCAACACATTGCATATACCAGGGGTTGAGAATTTTATTTGGATGATAGCATGGATGAGAGGATCATCATTGGGGATAAATTTTTCCCATGCATTTCATCACTCCTACCTTGAGGAGGCCATAGCACAGCAAGAAGGTTTCCACCTACACCTTCTACCTTTCCATGTTGAGCACCATTCTGGTTTGCATACTTGGAAGGAAGCATTGGAGGACAGATTTATTGCAGCATATCCTGAACAGTGGTGGAGATTGTTGATGAGGGGGCCACAAAAGAAGAAGGGGGGGGGATTTTTTCTCTCTATGCAGTTGCTTGAGGACAAGCAACATGTGGGAGGGGAGGACTGTAATGTTTCCAATCTTTAGCCTCAAGCTAAAAGGAACATTATAGTTTTCATATTTTCATTTTGTTTAATAAAATGGGTAAGGATACACCTTAACCCCTTTTGATGGAAAATAACACTCCTTGTGTGAAAGGAGGAATAATAAAGTAGTTGAATTGAGCACCACATGGTGTGAACAGGATTGGATCATGCTTGATCTAGTCATTTTGACCAAGTCAACTAAAACTGTCCAGATACATTGAACCTACTTGGACAGCGTAGTTTTAGTGGAGGCTTCACTTGCTTGAGCTAGAAGCAAGTGTGAATGGGACCCATGGTGAGAAAGGTTCCTTTGCTTTATAAGGAGGAGATGGCAGCCCATTTTCATTATGCATTGGATTATTATTTTCGTTGGGTCTGCAAAGACTTGCATCCCTGGGCTGTTTAGCAGGGTTGTAGTGTTCTTCACCCAAGGGTGTTCCCAGTCGGGAATCCCTACCTCATCCTCAAGGAAGGAGAGGTTTTCAGCTTCATTTCCTCATTCCAGCATTTTTCCAAGCTTATCTCTTCAGCTACAGCATTATTTCTACAGCAGAAAACGTTGTGTTGCTGGGTGCAGCAACAGAGGAACTCAAAGAGTCATTCTTTGGCATGTTCTCCAGTGGAGGTCTTGCATATTCTTCGGAGGAGCAGTAGAGGAGACTCCCAAGCTTCATTTTAGATATTTGGCACCAGGCCAAACACTCACCATCTCTCACAACGCAGTCTAGGGCAGAAACTGTGTTATTTTCTGAGGCAGTTGCTGGGAGAGCCATTTGTGCTTAGCAGGAGGAGTTTTTTTGAGTGAAAGGGAACAGCCCTTTGCTTGAGAAAATTATCAGGGGAGGGCATGAGTATTTCAGATCTTCCATAGCCTCATTCTATTTTGATTCAGTTGCAGTGACAACTTTTTTGTCACATTGTACATTTTTCGGCATTTCTAGCAATCTCTCCTAGATTGGCTAGAAATCTTGTATTGGAGCCCATTCTTCTATTTTGGGGCATTTCTTTGTATATTTCAGCCATATTTCATGTATATGCATCTATTTCAGCAACTACTCTAATATAGGCAGTGCTTTCACTGCTCTCCGACATTTTGTGCAGTTGTAGCAACTCATGTATTTCATTGCTTGATCATTGGAGATTGGTTATCATAGCTTGAGTGGCTTGTCCCTCAAGATATTTCTGTATATTGTAGCTGATTCATTAAATAACATGATGGCTTTATTATATTCCATATATTGATGTGTACAGATTTGCATAGTTTCATGATTGTGTTCATGTATTGCTGTAAGCTCTCTCTTTAAGCATTCTTTACGGGATCTAGTTTGGGGAGATCTGAATAACCCAACTAGAGTCATTTATTTGGGCTCAACTTCTGAAAGAGAAGTGTTTAGTGAGTTAAAAAGGGGATCCAAGCCCCCTTTCAGCTTATTTTTACAATGCCTTCTTTATACAGCGTCCTTGAGGACCACATTGCAGAAACTCCCGAAAAAGGAATATTTACATGAAGAGACATCAAAACTTCAAATCCTTTCCTAATTCATACATTTCTTATTTCTCATTCCTTATTGTGTGATATTGAGATCTAGAGAGATAGTGCACTAAGCCAAATTTTTGGTTGGTGTTTTCAAAGGATTACAGTGAGCATCATCAAGCGAGGCTGCAATTCATCAAGCGAGGTTGTGAAGACATTGAAGAAACCATGGCAGAGAAAAGAAGGACCAACAAGGGTGGCCAATGCCTGATATGAACCAGCAGATTTGAATTTGATCAATGAAGACCCAACATTTGTGTAATTCTTCAGAATGATAGCTATTAATAGTGTGTCTAAGACTTCAGATGACACACAATACTTACTAAAATTGACCCAGCCATTAAGGAAAGAAGTCAAACATGTTCAATGATTCAGTGAGTTCATTTGATATGGATGAATTTGAAATTGCAGTCTACTAATAGAAGTTTGAGAAATCAGATTAAGGACCTCGAGGAGCAGCTTGAATTAATCCATGATGAATTGTAGAACAAAGGTCTAAAAATGACAATGCTTGACTCAGCCAATAGCTCAACCCATCATAAATGAGGAAGAAATGCCTCAAGGATCATAAGGTGAGTTGGTTTAAGGTTTTTAAGGCTAATGAAATGTTAGAAGAAATTTTTTGGCACTTATGAGGTTTATTTTTCAAATTACGCAAAAATCTGGAATTTCAGCAGTTTCGTAGCGTGCATGGACTTGAAGAACAGCAAAACGCTACGAAACTGTCCTAATTTTGTAGCAAATTTTTTTTAAGATTTATGAGCAACTGAAAACGAATTTTGAAAATATGAAAGAGGTTTTTCTTCATCACAGAAACAGATACAAAAACCTCTCTCAATTTTTTCATATTAATTAGGAGGTGGAAAAAATTGATAAATTAAATTCGCTACTAAACTGTTGTTACGAAACTGTCCTGTACATGATTGGTTTAGCAGTAAACGTCAAGTTTAGTTTATGGACAAATGAAAACGTTTTTTGGAAATCCGAAAGAGGTTTTTCTTCATCACAGCCTCGGCTACTAAAAAATCTCTCAGTTTCTGAAAAGGCATCATATTTTGGAGATTATACACTCTTCTTGGAGGCCTCGTTTTTGAGAATTTTCACTAGCCAGATTTGTGAAACAATTGTAAAATTCGACTTGGAGGAGGTCCAACTCATCATTCACATGGCATAATGATACATTGGCACTCTAGCACACTCATAAATTTAGTTGGTTGAATTTTATAAGGGTTATTAAATGGATTCGTTGAGTTATATAATGAAATAAGAGTCCTTTTTGGATTCAAACTCTACAAAACAGAAATATCCCTAGGAAGTCTCCAAGTGAGCTAATCCTTTTTGAAATGGATCTATGAGGTGGGATTTCGAGGCTAGCAAGGTGGAAATCCATTTTTATGCATCCTCATTCTATAAAGGACTTATTTTTAGAGTTATAAAGGGTTGGGAGATGTTATGAAGGCACCACTCTTGTAATCTTTGTCTATCAGTAATATACAGTTGCAGTAGCTTATTTCAGACCTGAGATTCATCTATGTGTTCTTATGTATGTTTCTTATATCATAATTTTACTTTATCTCTAGTTTTCTAGTTGTATTATCACTTTTAATTCATTATTGAATGCTCCAACTTCCATTTATTGTAATATTCCAAAAATTTAGCCTTCATCTAAATGGAATATTATAGTTGGTTTTATCACTAGGTAGGTGAATAAATCGGTAAGGAGGCCCATAAACCCCTTTTGGAGGAATAATGACACTCCTAATGTGAAAGGAGGAAGAATAAGCAGCTGGATCAAGCACCTTTGGGTGTGAATAGGGACTGGATCATGTTGATTCAGTCAACTTTGACCAAGTCAACAGCGCTGTGTAGATACATTGAATCTCCTTGATGAACAACGTAGTTTGAGTGGAGGACAACTTGCATGAGCTTGGTGGAAAATATGGATGGAACCCAATGTAAAGAGGTTCACTTGCTATATATGGAGAGTACAGGAGCCTTTTTTATTCATGTTTTAGATTATTATTTTGATATTGGTCTGTTTAGACTTGGCTTCCTCTTGCTGTTTAGCAGGGTTGCAGTGTTGTTTAGCACCGGGTGTTCAATGAGCGGGAATCCCACCTCTTCCCTTGAGAGGCCTCTTGGGAGAGAATTGTACTAAATTCTTCCACATCTAGGCTTGAGGCCAAGCATCAATCTTCATTCACAGTGTTATTTCTGCAGAGGATAGTGTTGTGTTGCAGGTTGTTATAGTGGAGGATTGATAAAACCACTTTCGGGCCTGTTTCTCAGTAGAGGGAGATTTCCTTCTCTTGAGAGATCGGCTAAGAATATTCTTGAGCTCATTTCACAACTTGGCACTTGGAAAAATTATTCCTCATATCCTACAGCATAGTCCCTTGCATAAACTACGTCATTTTTCATAGAGCTGCAGCAGCAGGGTTTAAGCCCTTGTTCTTAAGCTAGTTTCCTAGGGAAAGGGCCAACCCTTCTCCCGAAAATCTAGAAGAAGGGATTATCATCCATCTATTGTATTATTCAGCTATGTGTATGTAACTTTTCAGTAAGACTACATTATTTCAGAGCTGAATATTCAGATCTGCTCTTTTGTACTCATGCTCTCAAGAAACCCTTGCCGGGTCATTTTTATAATGTATTGAGGCCAGATCTCTGTTTTCTTAGCATATTGTTCAATAAAAATCCAAATAAATGATTTCCTATCATGATGTTGTAGAGACCCTCATAGAATAACACTATCATGTGCTTCAGAAATTCTGCATAATCTAAGTCATGGGGTTTGGGTGTTTTTAAGTCATTTTGAGGTCGAGAGATCTGTTTAACTTATCAAAAGAGATTTGTTTCTGATAATATTTTTTATGTGAAGGCCATAATCTATATGCTAAGGGATATAAGTGTTATTTCCCCTTGTTACAATGTAATTTCCTGGGAATAACGTTTTTATGGTCCATTTTGCTGCTTTTTCCCACTTGGAGATAATGTATGAAGGCATAATTTTGTTGTTGTGATTATAATATGATGGATATGTGTTCATACATATTTTATGAGTTTATTTATCACTGTTATTCCAGTTTGTGTTCATGTATTGCTGCATTTCTTAATTGGGAATATTACAGTGGTATCAAAGCTGTATGATTCTTACTTGGGAATATTACAGTGGTATTAGAGCATAATATTGGCTCATCCTGTGGATCTCAGCCAATATTATATCTAGAATACAAGAAGAAGAAAATATGAACAGAAAGAAGGCTCCATTATTTGGAGGAGGAAGAGAGGAGAAACTTTCAAAGTTTCTATCTCAAACTTTGCAGAGCATTCATGAAGATCTTAAGAAGATGAGGAAGGAGATGTGTAAAGAATCTCCAAGAGAGTTTGCATCTGAAACAAACTTTATATTTTCATATGATGAGTGTGAGCATGTAGCCACACACCTGATGCGCAGCACAGTCACATGTCCAGATTTGCCATGAGAGAGATGGAAGAAGAAGGAATGGCTAGGAGGGAAACTCTTAGTGATTTTCTGCAAGAGTATGAATCTCAAAATCAGAATTTTAGAAATCATATCATTTTTTCAGATTTTTGCAAGATCAAGGTGAAAATAAGCAAGTAGCATAATATGGATATATTTCTTCTATCTACTTTTGATGGTTCACTTACATGTTCAGCCAGAGCTTGGGTAGAAGAGCTAGACACCTATTTGCAACAGCACCAAATTTATGAAGATGAATCCATCAAAGTTGCAGCGCTGCATTTTGGAGGTAAGGCCTATGCATGTTGGATATTTGAGTCTTTTTCTTTGAAAAACGCAAATACTTCTTCTTATGCAAGGTTCATTAAGACACTAGTGGAAAGATTTGATGGAAAACTATCTGAAACACATGTGGTGGAGCTAAAAAAATCTACACAAACCAAACCCTTGCATGTGATGGAGAAAAAAATGAACTTAATTCCACTTCAGAAAACCATTGAGGAGGCTGATATCTTGCATCATACCTTGCTAGAGGCAAGACTTCTATCTCATGATTTTGAACAAGGCAAGGAGATCCCTTTTTCAAAAGAGGATCCAATCATTGGGAGGTTGCCCATACACATTGATGAGGATGAGGGCAACAATGTGTTAGCCACCTATGAAATTTTTCATATCAAATGGTGGCTAAATCATTTTTGAAGCCTTCAAGAAACAAGTTTTATTGAAAAAATTGTTATCTCTTGAAGCCTTATGAAGGCATCATTCCCTTTGTTTTAATCTTCACTGTTGTTTCCCTTTCAAAATTTCGAAAATCTGTTGTTTTCATGAAGAAAATACTACTGCAAAAATCCCCATTTTCCCCTCATTTTACTCCTTTTTCCTTCATCATTAACCTTCATTTTGTTCTCTTATTCCCCATGAAAATCCTTCATTTTTCATGTATTCCCCTCTTTCCTTTCACAAAATCCCTTTTATAAGGTTTAAAACTCACTTTTGAACCTTGCCGAAACCCCCAAATCCATCAAAAAACCTTAAAAATTTCATAAAAAATAAATTTTTCTAACTATGGGTTTAAGCCCCTTTGGGCTAAGTCCTAAAACCACTTCCCCACATATGCCCTAGCACTAGAACCGAGCACTAAACCCATTTGGCACTTATCGCATTGAAGTAATTAGCCAGCGCAAATCTATTTGTTTCGTTGAAAACTTCGATGCGATTGACCCTTTTATACATAACCCCCAATCCCTTGCCGCTTCGCAAAACCTAAGGCCCGCAATCGGGTGCTTAAACTTATGGATAAACCCTGTCCGATCATATTTTTCCTTTGTATATTCACAAAAACCCATTTTCCTATGTTTTACATTAAACCCGTCGGTGCAATGTTTTCAATGATAAGAACCCTTGATCCGAAGGCCGATAGACGGTCTAAAAAATCTCGCATCGGAGATTTTCTAAATGGGTAGATTGAAAAGGCCCACACCATTGTTCCGATGCGATTGGCCCTTTATATGTTTAAAACCCCGGTTCTTTTAACCTTCGCATATACCCTAAGGCCCCGCAAATCAGGCACCAAACCTTGTATATAACTCGCCTCCGAAGCCGTTAAACCTTTGTTTTTCATTAAAATTTGGGTTTTCATATGTTATAATGGGTTTCCGCCGGTTCATGTTTTTAACGAATCCCAACCATTGATCTAAACCAATCAACGATCGGGAGAATCTCGCATCGCAAAGATTTCATTGGGCACACTTGTTATTTTATTTGCAACCTCCGATTGGCGATCTCCCGATCAATAATTAACCATTGATCTCCTCCCCACCTTCCCAGATCCGACGGTTGCCATTGCTCCTGCTCAAAGCCCCTTCCCCCACTGAGAACTCTTTCGATTCATCCTCCACCATCGATCTGATCTACAGATCGACAGTCCACAGTCAATCGCATCAACGCCCATTTTGTTTTGCCCCCGCCGATCGTGAAGGCTCTGATTGCATCTGGGCCGTCCACGTGTCCAGATCAAACGGTCTAGATCTTTCCTCCCGACTTTGGTTAAAAATCATGTACCCCGTTATGTAATGTTTTAGGGCCAAATCTCAGCCGTTGATCTCTTCAGATCAATGACCCATAATAAAACCACCCTGCCTCTTATCCGCCATTGCATCTTGTCAATATCGCGCTCACTCCACACCATTCGATCTGACGACCTAGATCTAACGGCTGGCGCGTAGTTTCACGTAACTTTCAGCACGTTTTTTAATCCTTCAAAATCACGCGATATGGGCAGTTTTCTAATGCTACGTGTCGGGCGGGAACGCATATCACGTTCGAAAAGTTGAAACCACCTTCCTGCCCTCTTATCACGCGATACTTCTGGTTTCTCCACCCGAAACCTCTTTCCCTTGTTTCCATTATGTTTCATCACGTGCGACCTCCGTTATTGATCTCTGCAGATGAACAGTCCCAATTTTATTTTGCGTTGTTCTATCAACCGCCGCCATTCACCAAGGGATTTCATGATCAACCACAACCGTTGATCTCTGTGGGCCAAAATAATCTAATGACCCAAAATCATTCGCGAAACCCCAATTTTCCTCAATGCATTTTTTCCTCCGCCCAAAGGATTTTTTCACCTATTTCCTTTGTTTTTCTCCCATTTCGTGTTAAAGTGGCCCTTTTTCATTATATGAACCCAGATCACTCTCAACCATCGATCAATGTGCATCAACGGATCTGACTTAATTCTCCCCCACCTGTTCATCGACCGCTCTCCTTTTAACCTCTACGCATAATCTCCTCTGTTGGATGCTGTCATCCAATGGCCACGCTCTTAACCACAACCTCTGAAGTAGTTTTACCCAGCCATGCAGGATTTTATAACGTTTTTTTATATTTTTCAGGTTTCAAATGGTTTTTTCCATTATATTAAAGGAAAACCAAAGGCCGGGGATGACGATCCCCCACGCCTTCGTGCATAAAGAAAAATCATTCTGCAGGGCTCCAAACCACGTTTCGTCAATGCATCATGAGCACTGATACCATTATGAAGCCTCTGCAAACCTGCACATCAACAAGACATGGTAAAAATTAAATTGAAGTATAGAGTATCAGTGTTAAAGATTAAATCAAGCCAAAAATGAAGAGTCGAAGGAAGAATCATAGTTTTGGTGGATTATAGCTAAGATCGACAATCGAAAGCCTAATCCACTAAATTAAACACATTTAAAGAATATAAGACAGGATTTAGGCCAAATTATGCCTAACACACAGATCAGGAGCAAACTAATCTTGTTTTAGGTCAAAACAAATTATCTACTAGACAGAGAAAGCCTCCACTGCCACATAAGAGGCTAATTGATTCCTCTCAGCTACCAGATTGCCACCTGTAGCCTCAGAGCATTCAATAGAGGCCGAGTAATGATCATAACAGAGCATATCTACCTCAAGACTGCTCAACAGTTACTTTGAGCCAAAGGAACTTATTGCAAAAATATCAGCAGAGTTATTACAACATGACATAGAGCCTTAAATTCAACAAAAGCTTCCCAGAAAGCTTAAAATTTATTGTAAACCAATTAATATAGAGAAATATCTGAAATCTTCTCCATTGAGCCCCTCAAAGGCCGAGAAACATTAACTGTATTAATTGAACTTAGAAGATCTTTTCTCTCATTCGACCTCCTCATTTTTCTATAAAATCATATTGAGGAGCTCATTTTAAAGGGTTGGTCACTGCATATATGTTGCATGTAAATAGTTTACTGAAGCTGTTGTAAGCTCTATTTTTAATTGAAGATACCTAATTTGAGATGAGAAGTTTGAAGCTGTAGAGACCCACTAGACTTGAAGATTGTAACTGGTTTGAAGCATCAATACAAGCTGATTTATGGGATCCTAGTCTATGTCAACGGTGATGTTTTTCTTATTGTAAATTGTTATTTTATTTTCTGTTTCCATTCTGTCCATCTTCTCTAATAAATAACAGCAATTATAGAGTTAGGATTTACTTTCAAAAGTACCCTGCTCTTACTGATAAGCTTTATCTACATCTTTTCTTCCAAATTGTGTATTTAAGAATGATTCAGTACAGTTCAAGCAGTTAGGAATGTTTGAGTTCCCTCGTCCTACTATTTACTTTAAACATCGTTCTTGAATGTTATTTTCAGTGTTTTCTAAGTAAAGTTGAACTAGGGAGAATTTATGGTGAGCCCTATCTTCTAGTTTTATCTCCAAAAGTTGCCGGAAAGTTTCCCTAAGAGTATGTTGAAAGCGGGCTAGGTTCAAAGTCCTTACTTGATCTTAGACTATTCTTTGTTATCTTATGTGTTTGTCTTGAAAGTTTACTAAGTAAAGCAGAGCTAAGGAATTTTATGGTGAGCCTTGTCCTCTAGTTTCTTCTCCAACAGTAGCTTTGAAAATTTCCCCCTAGAATATGCTGAAAGCAGGATAGGTTCAAAGTCCTTACTTGATATTAAGTTGTTCTTTTGTTTTGTTGAATGTTTTCTATTGAAAGTGCATCAAAATCTAGCTAGTTTCGAAGTACTTACTAGATATTAGATTACTTTTATGTTTTTCTTAAGTGTATGCCGAAAGCAGGATAGTTTCAAAGTACTTACTTGATCTTAGGCTGCTCGTTGTTCTTCATTTGTTTAAAATTCCCCTTCTTATTGTTTCATTTCATTCCATAAGTCAAACTTTAAAGAGATCCTTAGACATAGATGACTTGCCCCATGGACCACTCTTGAACCTTGTTGTTTCAATTAAATCCTACTATGACTCCATAGCCCAATGGTTTGAAGTTGTTTCTAGCCTATATTTTTAGCTGAATCAATTTTTCACTTTCATTCACCTTCACCCTTCATTTAGACTTCCTTCATCTTCATTTATCTTTGCCCAACCAAAACAAACAAAACCCTCATTCTTAATAACTAGCCTAATATCACACATAAAAAGCCTTAAAGATAAATCAATCTTTGCACTTTATAGAGAGATCCCTCTCTGGATTCAGGAGGGCTAGATCCTAGAATCCCAAAGTGGTTGAAATAGTGTTCTCTCTGCAGTTTGTGTTTGCCAATCTTGCAAATTACAGGGAGCTAACATTTCTGGCGACTCCACTAGGTAATTTTTGAGTTAATAAAAATATAAGAACACCTTAAGACTCTAGAAAGCCCTTGACTCACTAAACATTTGGTTTATTTTCCATTTGAGCCACCAGCAACTAACATTTTTGGCGACTCCACTAGGGAACTGAGTCAAATTTTGTCTTAGGTACCCTTAATATATTTTACAGACCCCTTGAGTACAAGCAGCCCTCTTCAGGCACTACCAAGAAAATGGTAATCATGATAAAACTTGTTTGAATCAGTGACAAACTAAGGAAACCTTAGGATTCTCATAAGTTCTTATCAAACCTTGAAGGTTCAGCTAACTTAGCCATAAGAGTAAACTGTCTTTGTCTCATCACCGTAGCTAAGTTTTGAAACAGATTTAGGATACTTTCAGAACCCATAGGACTAAAAAATAACTCAAAAAACCCAAAAATATTTCAGATTGGTACTCAATATACATGGTGTTGGACCATAAAACCTTTTACCTCCAAAAGAGCTAAAAACTTCCACTTGGCGACTCCACAATCCTAAAGAGACCTTAAGACTCCACTAGGAATACCCATGATCATTATAACATCGTTTACACTCAGTTAGAGGATTTTAGGATTAAAATTTTCTTGTTTAAAAATATCAGTTAACCTCTCAAAGATTGCCATATCTAGTTGAACTTTTCTTGTTTAAGTTGGTTCTGAAAAACACAGCATAGTGGCTCTTAGAAAGATTCATACTAGAGCCTTTCCTGACCCAAACCCACCTGACATAGTTGATAACCCTGAAAGAATACTTAGGATGTCTCCTAAGGTTAATTTTTCAACTGTTTTCAGATCACCCTTGAGAGCTAATTCAGTTCCTGAAAACCTTGCATCTCTACAACAATCACAAGTTGACTTAAGAAATCCATTTAGAACTAGGTCACTTGATGATTTAGATCAGCTAGATTCAGAGTCTTCACTTTCATCTCTAGAAACAAGTGAACATCCTAGTAGTAGAGAAACAACACAACCTGATTTACACTTCCTTCACAATTTAGGTGTCTCTCATCCAAGATCAGCTCAGCAATCTACTGATGTTCCCTCCACATCTGTTCACCATACACCCACTGTTCAAACCACTACATTCTAGCCCACCTTCCCTCTTATCAATCCACCACTTGTAAACCCCCCACTTTTCCCACCTCCACCTCCTACCATGGCAACATGGTATGCTCCCTTAGTCCTTCCTTTGCCCTTAGTCAATCTTCCACAGGACTATCGGTCCAATATTCCATTATATGATGCCAGTAATGCTATTACTACTTCACAAACATGTGGATAAGATGAATGACTACTTTGACAGGAATGAAATCGATGATGAAACTGTCAAACTTAGGCTATTTGCTCAGAGTTTAGGGGGAGAAGTAAGAAATGGTTTAAAATCTTAACCCCTCATAGTATCAATGATCTCCAAGCCTTCCATCAAATATTCCTAAACAAATGGGAAGTAAGGAAAAACCCTCTTCAAATACTTTCTGATTATAAAAATCTCCAGAGAAACGTAGGGGAAAGTGTACAAGCCTATTGCACTAGATTTAACAGTGTGTACAATGCCCTTCCCCCAGACCTGAAACCTCCACAAGGCTCAACTCTAAACAAGTTTCCTGAAGGATTTGATCCTGAGATGGCCTATCAGCTGAGAGAGAGAGATCCTTTAACTCTCGAAGATATGTAAAAAGGGGCTCTCACTGTGGAAGTTAACTTAATGGAGAAAAGAGCAAGAATGAAAAATGAGAAGAGAGTGTCCTTTAGAGAGGAATCCACACCTTCCACATCTAGCTCAAAGATGGAAAGGATGATAGAGGAGATGATGAAGAAAATGAGCATACTTGAGAGAGCACAAGCAAGCCAAAATCAAACTGCTCCTCAAAACAGAAACCAGAACCAAAATCATAATTTCAAAAGGAACCAGCCTCAAAATAGGCCAAGGGAGGATAATCAACAGATCACCCATCCTTTTCATCAAAACTACGTGAGTGAGGTTGAAGACACAATAGAGAAAATAGAGGATGATGATATAAATATGTTGGGAGTAGATAATGACGACTTTGAAGTTCATTATGATAGAAAACAAGGTCTATATACACCCTATGATGATAAAAGAGATGATGGTGAAAGTTATTGTCAAGACATGGAAAATGTTATCATAGAACCTCAAAAGGAATATGACCTTAGGATTAAAAGCAATCAACAAACTCCCAACAACAAAACCTCTGACAAATCTTCACAAAACAGCACTGTAAATAAATCCAAAATTGTAAAACAAAAGGACAAAACATGGTTGTAAATTATGATAAAAACAAAGACAAAGGCACTCAAAACAATGAAAAACAGAGTGCAGATCTTAGCAGCACTAGCAACTCAGCTAGTACTCCTATCAAAACAATTTTTTCAAATGTAAATAGAGTAAATCAGCAAACTGAATTTGCTGATAGGGTGGTAGTTAACAAGGTTGAAACAAGCACTTCAAAGAGTCAAATACCTTTTAGTTTGGAGCAGGAAATTTCTAGAATTAAAATCTATGTTTCCCTTACTGAGTTCGCTACCCAAAATGTATATAGAACCCAAATTTTGAAGGCTTTAAACATAGAAGAGAATAATGACACCGTCAATCTTAATGATGACCAGCCAGAGCTCATTTTTGGTCCTAATATTGAAGGTAGATATCAAGAGGGGCCAGTTCCTCCTTTTTACATTAGTTTAAATGTTCATGACAAGATTTTTCATAACGCTATGCATGATTCAGGGGCCTCTCATAATTTAATGCCCAAAGCTGTAATGGAGAGCCTGGGTCTAGAAATCACCAGACCTTATAAAGATCTTTACTCCTTTGACTCAAGCAGAGTAAAATGTTTAGGATTAATCAAAGACCTCTATGTTAACTTAGCACAAATCCCAACCAAATGCTTAGTCATGGATATTGTTGTGGCTGATGTACCCCCAAAGTATGGAATGTTTTTATCTAGATCTTGGGGGGCTAAGTTGCAAGGGACTATGCAGATGGACATGACATATGTGACCATCCCTGTTTTCAATCAGTCAAGAAGACTTTACAGGGAGTCCCATATGTAGTATATGGTTACTAGCCAGGACAAACCACAAAAATCTCCCCTTTATTCCTGTAAACACAGGCCTTGATTCATTTATTCTTTTTAATGATGAGACATTCAATGAAAAAGTGAATTTAACTAAACTGATGGTCGATAGGGAGGAAGAGGAAGACAACACAGAAGTGTCAAAACAGTTTGTTGAACCTGTAAACCACAGAAAACCAAACATGGGTCTTGAGCTACAAATCGTGCACCCATTGCTTTTAAACCTTGATAGTCAAGAAATCGTTCCTCAATATAATGAAAAAATGGAGGAATTAAAACAGATTCAACAAAGTGCTGATTTTCAAGAAAAGACTGAGAGCACATTAGTTAAAGAGGATAGTAACCAAACTGGTGAAACCAAAACTAACCCTCTCTGGAGTATGCACTTTGACGGGTCATGTACTAAGAGTGATGCAAGTGTGGGAGTGTGGTTTCGCAATACATTCAACAATCATAATGAAGGGCACTCCTGTAAATTAAACTTTTAGTGCACCAATAACATAGTCGAGTATGAATCCCTCTTTTTAGGCCTGCATATATTGAAAAAATTAGGGGCCAAGAGAATAAAGGTGCATGGTGATTCCGAATTAATAATTAGGCAAGTGAATGGGGAGTATACCGCAAAACACCCCCAGCTTAGAGCCTATCGAAACGATGTCATGGATTTATTGAAACATTCGAGCAATTTAAACTAATTTTTGTCCCAAGAAACAAAAATATTCAAGCCAACAACTTATCTTTTGCTGTTAGAACGTGTTTAACACCATATGAAACCAAAGAATGTACAACTCAAATTAAATTTAGACCAACTATCCCTAATAACGAGAAATATTGGAAAGTGTTTGACGGAGACAAACAAATAGAAGAATTCATGCAGTTCAGAAATGAATTTGAACTACCCATTTCGGATTCAGATTATGAAACAGACTTCCCTAGTGAAGAAAATTTTCTTGATGAAGAAGAAAAGTCTCCTGAGCTCGCTGATGTAAATATTTTTTCTAGCAAACTTGAAAACACAACAAAAATGATTGCAGAGTTAGGAACAGAAGACTTAGAAACTCTGCAATCTAATGACCAAAGGTTCTGACCCCTTTAGAAGAGTTGTTTGATTTCAACGATGTGGCCAAGAATCCAAAGCTGGAGCTTGTCGAGACTGAAGTTGAAGAGTGTAATATAGGCAGTGAATTAAAACCAAAAATGATTAAATTGTCTAAGACTTTACCAGCTCACATTAAACTCGATTACATAGAGTTGTTTAAAGAATTTTCTGATGTTTTTGTGTTCAGTTATGAGGATCTAAAATCCTATGACACTGAAATAATTTAGCACAAGATACCTCTCAAGGAAAACCAAAAGCCATTTAAACAAAAACTGTGCAAAATAAACCCTGTTCAGTTACCTTTGGTTGAGAAGGAGATCAAGAAAATGTATGAGGCTGGTATTATTGTCCCTATTAGATATTCTGAGTGGGTGTCTAATCTGGTGTCAGTAAGGAAGAAAATAGGAGATATTAGGCTTTGTATAGACTTTAGAGACTTAAACAAAGCCTCATTGAAAGACAACTACCCTTTACCCAAGATGGACCGTATTTTACAAAGGGTAGTTGGTTCTAAAAGAATTTCATTGCTAGATGGCTTTTCAGGGTACAATCAGATTTTAGTACACCTTGATGATCAATTAAAAATAACCTTTACCACACCTTGGGGCACTTTCATGTATGTGAAAATGCCTTTTGGTTTAATGAATTCTGGTGCAACTTTTCAGAGAGCCATGGACATAGAATTCTCGGAGGAATTAGGCTACTTCATCATTATTTACCTTGATGATGTCACTATGTTTTCAAAGACAGGTGAAGAGCACTTAGAACACTTAAGAAAAGTATTCGAGAAATGTAGAAAGTTTTGGATATCTTTAAACCCTAAGAAAACACTGTTTGGGCTCCAAGAAGGTAAACTTCTTGGGCACATCATTTCAGAAGAGGGAATAAAGATAGACCCAAAGAGGATTGAGGCCATATTGCAAATCCCTCATCCTCGAAACATCAAGGAACTCCAATATTTCATTGGAAAGATTAATTTCCTAAGAAGGTTCATACCCAACTTGGCTGAGCTCCTTAGAAACATTACAAACATGCTAAAGAAGGAGCAAGGAGTTAAATGGACCTTGGAAGCAAAGAAGTCCTTTGAACTGGTTAAACAAGCATTAACCAAAACACCAGTTCTAATAAGTCCTGATTTTTCAAAAGATTTTTATATATTCTCATTTGCATCAGAACATACAATAGTTGTTGTCCTTTTACAGAAAAATCCACAAGGACAAGAGCAGCCTATTGCATTATTTAGCAAGGCATTGAGAGATGCTCCTCTGAAGTACAACATTATGGAAAAACAAGCTTTTGCTTTGGTCAAAGCTTTAAAATACTTCAGAGTTTACATCCTTCACTCACACATCATTGCCTTTGTCCCAAATTCAGTTGTGAAATACATTCTAACACAGGACCCAGATGGTAAGAGAGGTAAGTGGATAGTTGTTATACTTGAATATGATTTAGAGATCACTCCCACTAAACTCATCAAAGGCCAAGGTCTATTTAGATTAATGGCAGAATCAAATTTTGAAGTTCTTGATATTAATATGATAAATGCTTTAAATGAACAAGAGGAATTCTCAACTCCCATTGTTGAATATCATTTTATGAATTCCTCTTGGTATGCTGATATTCTATATGTTTTGCTTAATTTGAATACACCTCCTGGTTTATCAAAAACAAAGGCAAGGTTTTTAAAGTTAAAAGTTGTAAACTACTGCATTATAGATAGATGTCTTTATTGGAAAAATGCAAGTGGGATATTGCTTAAATGTTTGCCTGGGTATGATGCAGAGAAGGTTAAGCACGAGTTCCATGAAGGAAAATGTGGAGGCTGCCTCTACTGGAAGACAACAGCCAACAAAATCCTTAGAGCTGGTTACTATTGGCCCACTCTCTTTCTAGACATCCATAAAATGATCATTACCTGCCATAAATGCCAAATTTTTGAAGGAAAAAGAAAACTGCTACCCTTACCTCTGCATCCAATCACTTTGGAAGCTCCTTTTCAACAGTGGGGACTTGACTTCATAGGAGAAATCCATCCACCCTCATCTGCCCAACATAGATGGATTCTCACTGCAACAGACTACTTCACCAAATGGAGAGAAGCCATCCCTTCTAGGCAAGCCAATGACTTAGTCATCATTAAATTTATTGAGACTCATATTCTCTCCAAATTTGGTTGTCCTAGGAAGATCATCACTGATAATGCAGCTGCATTTGGATCAAAAAAGATGGTTGAATTCTGTCACAAATATCAGATAACATTGGGTCATTCTACTACTTATTACCCTCAAGGTAATGGGCTAGCAGAATCCTCAAACAAGAGTTTGGTGAACATAATCAAGAAGCTGTTGCAAGGTAACAAGAAGTCCTGGCACACAAAGCTAGTTCATGCACTCTGGGCTGACAGATTTACATTGAAGAAATTCATTGGAATGTCACCCTACCAGCTTGTGTATGGCACAGATGCAATATTTCCAACCATCCTTAGTGTACCAGTCATGAAGTTCATTCAAGAGGTGCAGTCTGAAGACAATGATATGATCATAAGGATAAATTAGACCATTCAACTTCAGAAAACCAGAGAGGAGGTTTACAACAAAGCATTAAAAAAGCAAGAGAACATCAAAAATATTTTTGATAGAAGAACAAAAGCCAGAAATTTCAATGTTGGGGACAAAGTGTTAAAATGGGATTCAAGGAGAGAAGACAAGGGAAAGCATGGGAAATTTGATAACTTATGGCTTGGCCCTTATCTCATTCATTTTTTTGTTGGTAACAATGCTTGTTTCTTGCAGGAGTTGAATGGAGTTGAACTGTTTGGGGGTCCTGTCAATGGCAGGATGCTCAAACATTACTTCTCTTAATCCTATTATGTTTTGAAGCCTTTTTATCTTTTTTCCCATTATAAATATTTCATCCATCATTGCATTCAAATTTAGAAAAATCAAAAATACAAAAACAATAGAAAAGAGAAAAGAGGGCAGATTGTAAAAACAAGAAAGGTATAAGCCCCATACCAAAAAAAGAGAAACAAAATCTGAAAGTGTGCAAGCTCAAATGCCACTCCTAAAAACACACTTCTAGTTATTCATACAGCCTAATCTTGACTAATTAGTTTTAAATTTACTATTGATATGTTAGTGAATTAGATTTGCTAAACAGCTTAATCTTGGCTTATCAGTTAGGTAGATTAGGGTAGAAAATAAAGGTTCAAACAAGCTCAAAATCCGAACCTCAATTTTCAAAAGAAGAATGGCTCTAATCTATTTTAATCATGAGTAAAAGATAGAAGTAAATTGGTTCTAATGAACTCGAAACCTGAACCAGAGAACAAGGAAAAGACAGCTCAAACAAACTAAAAAACAGAGCTGAAGAAAAGAGAAGGTCGTGTTGAGAACTTTCAGATCTTAAGCCTTCCATTTTGATTTAATTTTCTACAAAATAACATCTATGTGCAGCTTTTTTTTTATGCCATAGATTAGCAACAAGTTAGACTGTTCAATCCTGACTTGTATGCTTTTAAATTTCTATTTTAGAAATTAGAGAATAAAAATCTGTTAGACTGTTTAATCCTAACAGATTAGAAGATTAGGTAGAGAGGCATATGAACTCAACTGTTTAATCTGAGTTCATGGAGAAATAAGAAGTAGACTTAGATTGGTCTTTTTCTTTCAAAAGAATAAAAATATTGTAAAAGAGTTTTCCAATCCAAGTGCACTCTGAAGAAGAAAAAATGTTAGATCAGTAGGATTGGGTAGGTAGAAAGCTTGTGTTAATGAAGTTCCATTGTTTTTTCATGGCTGCTAACATTTTCAAGACAAAAGAAGATCATCCAAGTGAAGAAAGTTTCAGCCCAATGGATGAGGCACTGATCAGCCTCCCAGAGAATGCAAGTCTAAATTTCTTGATGCCTTCAAAGAAGGCATTATCCCCATGTGGAGCCACTGTTAGCCACCTATAAAATTTGTCATATCAAATGGTGGCTAAATCATTTTTGAAGCCTTCAAGAAACACGTTTTATTGCAAAAATTGTTATCTCTTAAAGCCATATGAAGGCATCATTCACTTTGTTTTAATCTTCACTGCTGTTTCCCTTTCAAAATTCTGAAAAGCTGTTGTTTTCATGAATAAAATACTGCTGCAAAAATCCCCATTTTTCCCTCATTTTACTCCTTTTTCCTTCATCATTAACCTTCATTTTTTTCTCTTATTCCCCGTGAAAATCCTTCATTTTTCATGTATTCCCCTCTTTCCTTTCACAAAATCCCTTTTATAAGGTTTAAAACTTACTTTTGAACCTTGCCGAAACCCCCAAATCCATGAAAAAACCTTTAAAATTTCATAAAAAATAATGTTTTCTAACTATGGGTTTAAGCCCCTTTGGGCTAAGTCCTAAAACCACTTCCCCACATATGCCCTAGCGCTGGAACCAAGCACTAAATCCATTTGGCACTTATTGCATCGGAGTAATCGGCCAGTGCAAGTCTATCTATTTCGTTGAAAACTCCGATGCGATTGGCCCTTTTATACATAACCCCCGATCCCTTGCCGCTTCACAAAACCTAAGGCCCGCAATCGGGTGCTTAAACTTATGGATAAACCCTGTCCGATCATATTTTTCCTTTGTATATTCACAAAAAACCATTTTCCTATGTTTTACATTAAACCCGCCGGTGCAATGTTTTGAATGATAAAAACCGTTGATCCGAAGGCCAATAGACGGTCTAAAAAATCTCGCCGCAGAGATTTTCTAAATGGGTAGATTGAAAATTCCTGCACCATTGTTCCAATGTGTTTGGCCCTTTATATGTTTAAAACCCCGATTCTTTTAACCTTTCGCATATACCCTAAGGCCCCGCAAATCGGGCGCCAAACCTTGTATATAACTCGCCTCCAAAGCCATTAAACTTTTGTTTTTCATTAAAATTTCGGTTTTCATATGTTGTAAAGGGTTTCCGCCATTTCTCCGGATGCGGTTGATGGCGTGCATTGATGAGACCTTGGCCCCTACGTGCCTCCCGAAGGATTTCGCGTGGGGTGGCCATATGGCCTCCTGTACACGCATTTATGTCATAATAAATCCGCCAGCTCGCGACGGCATTAACACTGCACAGATGCCTCCTCATTTCGACATGGGTATTCATTTGGTCATGGAATCCGTTCTGGATTGTTCGGCTCTCTGCAATGGCTCTTTTCCCCCTATAAACAGTGCATGCCCTCAAGGCTATGCCGAACCCAACATTCGCACTCATACTGGGCATCGTTGCACTCTCTTAGCTTGTTTTAAACTGCTGCCAGGGCTTCATTTCTCCCAGAGTCACTTCTGTAGAGTCAATCAACCTCTCTGTGCTCAAACTATGGGTCTCTGCAGCGTCGTTTCTCCTCTTGGCACTCCGTCGACAGAATCCACTCGCGGCAACTCCCCTCACTGTAGCTTTGAGACTCTGGTCTGCCCTTTCCACTGTAATAGTTCTCCTCCGGCCTCCGCCACCATGCCACGCATATGACATAGAATGTGAAGTAGACGCGACACAAGCCGTGGTTGATTATCTCATTTTCAACCCCATTCCAGCTCTGTCTCAGGGTCTTCTTCTGCCAAAGAGACTCATGTCCAGCCTCAGGAGATGCGTCATGGCAGAGGTCAAAGGCGATATCGAGATCTTGTTCCTTTGGCCTAGCCAGCCCCTCTCCCCACTGTTAACCCTCCCAGTGCTGCAATCCCTCCAACATCCCATGGGTCTATCCGCCTACCCATTCGACAATCCTCTCAGTGGGTTGAATTCCGCTTCGAGTGCTCTCATGTCAACCCCATTGTCACAGGATATATCACGGTCACCCTCAGAGAAGAGTCTCCTCTCCTCATTACCTCCTCTGAGGCCTCCCCTACGTGCCCTCCTATCTCTAGCCATCCCAATTTCTCTGTTCTATCAGCTGACGCTACCTCCCAAGCAGAGGACGCAGAGCTCGAGATGGCTAGGGCCTTCGACCTGGATGGCACTCTCAAAGGCATCATGAATGAAGATGCAGATAAATACGCTTGCAGGGTGGTGGAAGAACCTCCGTCTCCAATTCATGCTCAGTGACAAACCCAGCTTCCAGCTTCTACTAGTACTTCTACACAATTACAGTTGGATTTTTTGGTTTCTTTGTCTCAGTGCACAGCTGGAAAGGCTAAATTTTGTTTTTCATCTTTTTCTTTTTGTTAAGTCTTCTTGTATGAACTGTAGGCCAGTTTCCCTCCCAAGGGCGGCCAAACTGATCTCCAAAGGACTGGTTTCCCAATCTTGGGCAGTCCAGACTTCTCTTGTTCAACATGTCTATCAAGCCCAGTGCTCAGGCTCACACAGATGACACTGTGGCAGTTTTGTAACAGTAACTCTTATACTTAATAGAATTAATCTTACTTAGAAAAAAAAAAAAGGGTTTCCGCTAGTTCATGTTTTTAACGAATCTCGACTATTGATCTGAACCAATCAACGATCGGGAGAATCTCGCATCGTAAAGATTTCATTGGGCACATTTTTTATTTTATTTGCAACCTCCGATTAGCGATCTCCCGATCAACAATTAACCTTTGATCTCCTCCCCGCCTTCCCAGATCTGACGGTTTCCATTGCTCCTGCTCAAAGCCCCTTCCCTCGTTGATAACTCCTCCGATTCATCCTCCACCGTCGATCTGATCTACAGATCGATAGTCCATAGTCAATCGCATCAGCACCCATTTTTTTTTTCCCCTGCTGATCGCGAAGGCTCCGATTGCATCTGGGCTGTCCACATGTCCAGATCGGATAGTCCAGATCTTTCCTCCCGACTCTGGTTTAAAATCATGTACCCCGTTGTGTAATGTTTTAGGGCCAAATCTCAGCTGTTGATCTTTGTAGATCAATGGCCCATAATAAAACCACCCTACCTCTTATCCGCCTGTGCATCTTGTCAATATCGCGCTCACTCCCCACCATTCGATCTGACAACCCAGATCTAACGGCTGGCACGCAGTTTTGCGTAACTTTCAGCACGTTTGTTAATCCTTCAAAATCACGCGATATGGGCGGTTTTCTAATGCCACATGTCGGGCAAGAATTCATATCGTGTTCGAAAAGGTGAAACCACCTTCCTGCCCTTTTGTTGCGCGATACTGCCAGTTTCTCCACCTGAAACCGCTTTCCCTTGTTTCCATTGTGTTTCATCGTGTGCGACCTCCGTCGTTGATCTCTTCAGATCAATGGTCCCAATTTGATTTCGCGTTGTTCTATCGCCCGCCTCCATTCACCAAGGGATTTCGCAACCAACCACAACCGTTTATCTCCGTGGGCCAAACTAATCTAACGACCCAAAATCATCCGCGAAACCCCAATTTTCCTCAATGCATTTTTTCCTCCGCCTAAAGGATTTTTCACCTATTTCCTTTGTTTTTCTCCCATTTCGTGTTAAAGTGGCCCTTTTTCATTATATGAACCCAGATCACTCTCGGCCGTCGATCAACATGGATCAACGGATCTGACTTAATTCTCCCCCGCCTGTTCATCGACCACTCTCCTTTTAACCTCTACGCATAATATCCACCATTGGATGCTCTCATTGTTATAGCATCATTTCTCACCTTCATATGATTCATGATTGCTTTTATGGCTTTGGGCACCCATTCCTACAGACTTGGACAAATTCACTAAAAAACAGTGTAAAAATCCCCATACGTGATTATGCCCAGACTTTTCCGCGTGTATACGCGAGTCCAACTGCACTTTTCCACGTATGCCATTAAAATCATTAAAAATATATATAAAAATTCCCTATTTTCAGGCTGGGTTGATGGTTACTCAGGTAGTTCAACCACCCCAGCACGTGGCCAACTGTTTCCAACTGTTGAAACTACTTGGAGGGAGTATAAAAGCCCCTCATGTGTATGGCCTAAGGGAGAGAGAATTTATTGATATTATACTCTGTTGGTATTCCCTATCCAAGTCTGATTCCCCGTGCCTCCTGCACTTTCCCAGTTTATTACAGGAAACCCTTGTTTCCTTGAGATGCTCATTTCCCTATATGTCATCTCGTATGCACCAGTTTGGAAGGAGTCTTAGCGAGGCAAGGGCGGGACGGATCCGGACGACGGTCTGCTCGAAGATCGTGGAAGGATTCAGGTGATCTCTCCACTCGTTACTTTTGTACATGCTATTTATAATACATAAGTACCATCTTGTTCCCGAAATATACGTGTTAGTGTCTGCTTACATATATGAGAAAATTGTTATTTAAGCATTCATTATGGTTTATCTGATGTTTTATATGGATTTCACTAACATTTAGAGTAGATATATGTTGTACAACCAGTTCTTCGTGCTTGTTTCTTCTTGTCTTTCAGGTTAAGAAGGAAGAAGGGTTGTTGGGGGTTTGGACCCCGCGGGATCTGCTTCAACCGTAGGACCTACAGGTAACTTCCTCGATCTACTCTATTTAGTTTTTCATGAACATGTATGGTTGTGTGAGTCCTTCTTAAGTAGCATGCCCCTACTCTGTGGAGGTTTAAGCCCAACAAACCTCTAGGGTGATTTTCCCCGAAACAGAACTGGTGACTCCACTGGGGATCACATTCTTGTGACTCCCCTGTTGGGTGGTTTCAGCTGTTTGATAGGTTGCCGACAGTTTTAACTTTCATTTGCAGTCCAGTTTACTTTTTCTCAGTCAGTCTGAAGTCCTGGTTTCTTATCCAGGCTTGTCCTTTTTGTTTTTTTCATTATTTACCTTTGTATACGCGCTTTTTTATGCACACAGTCGCGTATACACACAATTTTGTCTAAAGGAAGTCGCGTATACGCGTGTTTCCTTTAGCACAGTCGCGTATGCACGCTTGTTGCTAAACTGTGAAGTAGCGTATACCTAGGCAGATTTTGAATTTTTGGATTTCTTGACTTTTTAGTCCTTTCTAGCTGTGGAGACCTGTTTCTACAGTGTCTTTGTACTCTCTGGATTGTGAAGAAGGTGGTCTTTGGTATTTTCTCTCTTTTGTTTGATTGAAAACTAGTCTTTTTGGCAAAGTGTTGTTTCTAGTGCTAGCACTTCTGGTTTGAGTACCAAGATCGCTTTCTGGGCATTCTTGGCTGTTCTGCTTTATCAGAACAAAGAGCTCCTGCTCATTTACTCTTTCCTATCTTTGTGTTTTCTTTGCACTATGATTTTTGCTCATTTCTTGATTGGTTTTCCTGAGTTCATTTGGCTAGGTTTTGTTGCAACTTTCGAAGAGTCTTTCTTGGTTCTTTGGAGTTTTTGATTGCGGCAAGATTGCACTATTATTTTAGGCTGAGTTCCAGAGTTTTCTTGTCTTCTTTTGCTTGTATTGATCTTGCTACTAGTTAGCCTTATAAGATTTGCAGCATTTTTGGAAGTATTTGCTTGAAATTCAGTATTGACTGGCTTGGAATTTTATAGTTTTACTTGGTCTTTTTGAACTCTTTTATAAAATACAAAAGCTCAAAAAACATTTTGCTTTGTTGTTTGCTTTTGTTTTTGCATTTTTGTTTTCGTTTCTTTGTATCTTTTGAAGCTTGGTTGAAGTTTCTTGCCTTTGGATTTTGGCTTAATAATTGGAAGGGAGTTGTCATTTATTTCTTCCTCTTGTTTTTAAGCATCTTTGGTGTCTTCATATTAAGAGTTCTTGATTTCGGGAACTAGCTTTCTGGACAACCAAGAAGAGTTAAAACTGAAGGAATTTTTGGGAAAATTTCACTCTGCTTTAGGAGATTTTGCATCTTAGGATTTGCATGCTTGTAGTGATTTGCATTAGATGCATTTAATCATTTAGTCGCTTTCATAGTTTTTGTGAGTTTGTGTTTTCTATCTGAAAAGGAAAAGTATAATTGTTAATCTCATAGAACCCGTGTAGAAGTTGCTTTTCATCGAAAGACAATAACTGCATTTTGCATGTAGTTTGGTTTTTATTAATTTCTTTCTGCGTCAAAACACCATAAGTTTCATTTCCGCATCCTTGTGACTTAACATAACAGCCCATTAAAATAAGCGATATAATTTAAAATCAACTAACAAGTTTTCTAAGTGTCATACACCAACTAGCTAGGTTGTAGGGCCTTGGATTAGGTGAGTGGAGAGTTAACTCTCCAAGGTCGCTCAAACAAAACATAGAAGTTGATTAATTGAGTGAAATCCAACTCCGTTAGGTGGACCGAGAAAGCTCTCCTCCAGAGAGTCAAGCGCGAGGGGAAGTGAAGGCTGAGAAGAGGGATAACCCCTCTCCACATTGTTGAATACGACCTCACATATACAACCGCACAGCTTCCACGGCACGGATTGGTGCCCATAGTTGCCACTCCTAGGTTCCACACAGGTGACTGCGGGGGGGAATACCCGTGGTACCTGAGGCAAACGTCGCATCACTTTCAGCAGTACTTCTGGGGGGTGCCCTTGCGAAGCTTGGGTGCTTGAGCCAGCAAAGGTTGTCATTAGGAGGTCGGCGTAACTGTTTCTGATACCTTCATTAGTTGTTATAGGCCCTAATCATCCCAGAATGCTTTCGGGAGGTCCTATATTTCGCTTTCCTGTATTTTGGTGTCCGGTCCTCATCACCCGGAGTGGAAATACTTGGAGGTTGTTTGCTTGATTGTATCTCAGGGATTTTTCTTTTAGTGAGTGCTCTTTTCTCCTAGCTTGCCTAGCACTTTTTTGAGTCTAATTTAAAATCTATAAAAGTGGCTGATCAAGCGCCTTGTCGATCGAGGAGAATCCGGGGGTTATCTCCCGAGAGTCCAGAGCCTTCTTCGAGAAGGCGTAGGAGTGATTTAGCAGGTGGTTACCACCCTGTGGTGTCTGACGCAGTGGAGAGAGATCCTCCACAAAGGTCTGAAGGTTTCATAGCTGATTCTGGTGTCGGTTCCGAGAGGAGCGTCCCGCTCACCTCGCGAGTTTTATTTCCTCAGGAAGAAGATTTTCAAATTGAAGAAGTACCTGAACCTCCTTCGTCAGGTCCATCTCCTCTTCCTCCTGATTATCCGTTCATTGTTCAGTACATCGGACCTGAGTCTGAGAGACCGGAAGATCTTCCGTATCATTCATACCTTTCGATGGCCACGACTGGGAACGCGGCTTCTGCCGTGAGTGCTGCAGGCATTCAGACCCCTGCTTCTGTTGAAGGAGGGGGCACTATTGCTTTATCTTCGATTGCTTCTAGTGTTGCTGTGTTTGGATCTGGTTTCACCCAAGCACATGCTTCTCATTCTGGTCCCTTCTGTTCAGGGATGCCCTCTAGTGGGAATCCCTCTTTTTCCTTTTCCGCTGCTTCAGCTGGATCTACGCCCATGTCTAACATGGCTAGTGGATCAGCTTCGTTTCAAGGGTTCCCCTTCGGAACTGGACACATTCCTAGTTCAAATCCTTCTTTAGGGTCCTTTCCGTTTACTTCTCAGACCCAGAGTTTCAACCCTTGGTCTGGGGGGCAAAGTTCGACTACTTTTACAGGATGGAACCCTGTATTCACTACAGCGGGGGCAGGGAATCAGTTTTACGCAGGTCATCAAGGGAATGCTTCTTTCCCTTCGTCGAGTGCTTATCAGACTTTTTCTCCTCTGTCTAATGCCTGGAACCCCTACCAGGGGCTTTCCTCTTCATTTAATACTTCAGCGGGGGGAACTGGTCTGGGCTTTGGTAACTCGGCGTGGGGAGGAGGTTCTTCTCCTTTTTCTACAAGTCCTTTTTGGCAACCTGGTGCCTCATCAAATCCAGGGTATTCTTTTCAGAATGTTGGGAATCCATCCCATCAGGGATGGAATCCTCAGGCTCCGCCTCGCTTACCTTTTCTGGCAACGTTAAACTTGCCAGATCTGTCGAGGTTGACTAATGATCCGATTCGTTATAGTCTGGGGTGGCCTTCGGTCTCGACCAAACTTCCTTCAGATATACCAAAGTTTGAAGGTAAGAATGGAGAGGATCCGGCTGACCACATCACCACTTTCCACTTATGGTGTTCTTCGAACTCCCTGATCGATGATTCGATTAGGTTGAGATTATTTCAACACACCCTAACTGGAAACGCTGCCAAATGGTATATCGAGCTCACTGGGGGCAGTTTCGCTACATTTGGAGAACTGGCTGTCACATTTTTAAACCATTTTTAGTTGCCTGCCAGATATGAGGCTGGGATCGAACTCCTAGCTAATTTTAAGCAGGGCGAGACAACTCACATTTCTGATCACATTCAGGAATGGAGGAGAAGGAAGAGGCTTATTAAAGCTCATATTCCAGGAGAATTCCTTCTCGAATGGTTTCTGAAATCTCTACAGTCAGACATTTCAAAAGATGTATCCCTATCTGGGGTATTTTCTGAGGAGCAGGCCATTTTTAGGGCCCAGTAGCTGGAACTGATCTATTCTCAGTCTGGGGTCCTTTATAAATATTTGCCCAATGCTCCTCGCTCCAAATTAGATTTATCGAAAACTAAGCCCGATCCTCATGGTGATGGGCTTGTCGGATCGATCAATAGTGGTGCAGCCAGCCTGCTTACTCAACTGCAGCAGTTGTCTTTGCAATCTGCTCCTTCTAGTCAGGCTGTGCCTGCTGAGTCATCGCCTTCCCAGTCTTTGTCCATAAATGTTGTCCAAGCTTCTAATCCCAAAGGAAATCAACAATCCGATGGGAAGAAGAAGGGACGAAATAACAAGAAGAAGGGCAAGAACGGGAAGGGTAATGCAAATAAAACCAACGAGCGTGTTGGTGAGGGTCCAAAGGAGAAAAAGAAAGTGAAGTTTCCATGCAAGTTGTGTACTGGAGACCATCTCACACACCTTTGCCCTAAAATTTAGGATGCGCAGCGCTTGTTAGCCCAGCAGGGTTCTTCTAGTTCCCAGGCTGTGTTAACAAACCCTTTTCCCCAAGGGCAGCAATTAGTTGTTGGTGCGAACCAAAATCCTGGGGCTTCCTCTGGGGGCACCCAGGAAGGGGAAATTCCATCGAACATTTTCATGATGAGTGCTCACGCGGATATCGCTACGAGATCCCGTGATTATGGAGGAGAAGAGTCTTCGAAAGCTAAGGAATTCCCTGATGCTACTGAGCCGCTTCACATTACGAAGCCTATTGTTGAGTCTATGCCTCGGATGCCCAAAGCATCTTCTAAGCGATCAACGATTAATCCAAATGCTTGGGCTGCCCATAACTACTCAATTGTGGAAGATCTAGCGTAGATTCCTTGTGCTATGTCAGCTTTAGAGGTACTCCAGTCTTGTGCGGCTCAGCGCAGTGCTTTGCTCACTGCCATTGGGGCCATTGATCCAAAAAATTCTCTTTTGATTACTTTTGATATGTCTAATTTTAAGAAGAGACTTCCTCATCACATGGCTTTTCATATTAAATCATCGTACCGGAAGTGTAACATCTTTCGGACGGTTGTTGATGAGGGTGCTTCCACATGCGTGATGTCTCTCGCATGTTGGAAGACACTTGGATCTCCCAAAGCTGTTCCATCTAGCACTGTTCTTACTACGTTCGATGGTCATTCTCACAGACCCCATGGTATTGTCCCAGCTTTGCCCATCTGTGTTGGGGGCAAAACTGTCAATATAGAGGTTGAGGTAGTGGATGCAAGCTTGGACTACAACCTTCTGTTGGGGAGAAATTGGATTTATGAGATGGATGCCATTTTATCCTCATTATTTCGAATTATATGTTTCCCCCACGAAGGGAGGATTGTTACAGTGGATCAACTGGACTGTCCTCCTGTAGACCCGAATGCGTCTACTGACTCATCTATTCCTAAGTTGGATAATACTAAGGCGCCTATTGAGAATTTAGGAGTTGGAATGTATTCTTCCTTGATGGGTACTTTTGATATTCCTCCTCCTACGGTTCATATTAATGCTATTTCATCCTCCAAGGCTCCTCTTCGAAGAGAGTTCTTCAGAACTCATTATTTTTCGGACCATTGGACCTTACCTTCCCCTACTGCCACATTAGCGGAAGGTCAAGTGGGTGGAATGGCATTTCCGATTTCTGCAGCTGAGATTGTGTATCAGTCTATTGTTGACTCTGCAGAAACCATCCCAGCTCCTCTTTCACCAGAAGAGTTGGATGGTGATGTGGCTCTGGCTTGGACACTTAGTTCTTCTTCTGCCCAGGATTGTCTTGATACCACTCTTCCATCTGAAGAGGCCATCCTGGAAGCCATGACTGGTATAGATAGACCGTGGGATGATTTGCATCATCGGTCTTACTTCGTACATGATTTGAGTGAAGTTGAAACAAGTTTTCCAAGTCCTCCATCTCCTGGTCCTGTTCACCCAGTCTTGAACCCTTTAGCAACAACACAGGTTTATGCTGAAGGGAACATGGCTGTGATCTCTCCTACTATCCCGGTGAACATTTCCAGGGATCCCAATATTATTGAGAATGTCTTCATTGGAGCTGAATGTTCCCGTGAAGAGGTTCAAATTTACACCGAGCTATTTAAAGAGTATAGGGATGTATTTTCTTGGTCTTATGAGGAAATGCCTAGAATAGACCCATCTATTGTCCAGCATGAGATCAAGACGTATGAAAACGCTAAGCCGGTGAGGCAAAAACTTCGTCCGGTCAATCCTAGAAAGGCAGCAGCTATCAAAGCTGAAGTTGAGAAGCTGCTTAAGGCGGGATTCATTTTCCCTGTTCCTTTGACTGAATGGGTTTCAAATCCCGTTCCCGTAGATAAAAAGCAAGGAACGATTCGAGTTTGCATCGATTTCAAAGACCTAAATAAAGCATGTCCTAAAGATAATTACCCCACACCATTTATTGATCAGATCATTGACGAGTGTGCCGGTAATGAGATTTTCTCCTTCATGGACGGTTTCTCTGGATATAATCAGATTACTATCCATCCTGAAGATCAACATAAGACTACCTTTATTTGTCCCTAGGTTACATTTGCATACAAGAAGATGCCTTTTGGTCTTAAAAATGTTGGGGCTACCTTTCAACGGGCCATGTCATATGCCTTTCACGACATCAAAAAGATTATCGAGGCGTACTTAGATGATTTAGCTGCTCATTCTCGAAAGAGGATGGATCATCCTGGTCACCTCCGGTAAATATTTGAACGATGTCGGTTCTATAAGATTAGATTGAATCCGAACAAGTGTGTTTTCGCGGTTACATCTGGTCGGCTATTGGGATTCATTATGTCTAGGGAAGGGATAAGGGTAGATCCCTTCAAGGTTGAGGCAATACTTCGGTTGCCTCCCCCGTCCTCAATTCGTCAGCTTCAAAGTCTTCAAGGGAAGTCTAATTTTCTTCGGAGATTTATCGTAAATTATGCTGAAGTTACAAAGGGATTTATGAGATTGCTGAAGAAATGAGTTCCTTTTATTTGGGACGACTACTCTCAACGCTCATTCGATGCCCTGAAGAAAGCATTGACCTCTACTCCTTTATTGAGTCCACCTGATTATAGCAGAGATTTCCTTTTGTATCTGGCAGCAGCAGAATCTACCATCGGTATGGTTCTGGTTCAGGAGGATGATTCTCTTGCAGAGCATGTTATTTACTACCTTAGTTGATGCTTGGTAGGACCTGAACTCCGATACACTCCGATAGAAAAGTTAGCCTTAGCAGCAGTTCATGCTGTGCAGCGACTTCGGCATTACATTATTCTTCGCAAAACTTATGTTTTGGCAGCTACCAATCCATTTCAGTTTTTCCTCAGTAGGCGAGTGATTGGGGGCAAATACAATCGATGGATTCTGATTTTACAGGAATTTGATCTTGAGTTCATGTCTGCCAAATCCAAGAAATCATTAGTTTTCGCGGAATTGATCTCCGAGTTGCCCTGTGGAGAAGAGATGATCTATGATGAGTCCTTTCCGGACGAACACTTTTTTCTTATCTCTTCACAGGATCCTTGGTACGGGGATATCATTGTGTATCTCCAAACTACGAAGTTTCCCTCTACTTTTTCGAAAGATGAGCGTCGTAAGCTGCGTCACTTGGCCAAGAATTATTTGATTATTGGTGATTCTTTATACCATCGAGGGGTTGATTCAATCCTAAGACGCTGATTAACTCTCGAAGAAGCTGAGGCTGTGCTCAATGATTCTCACAGTGGAGCTTGTGGGGGTCATTTATCTGGGCTTGCTACAGCCCAAAAGATTTTGCGTGCTGGATACTTTTGGCCCTCGATTTTCAAAGATTGTATAGAATCGGTCAAAAAGTGTCATCTGTGTCAGGTTTATACTCGAAAAATGCGCGCTCATCCAGCTCCGCTTTTTCCAGTCGTTACTGTCGGTCCCTTTACAAAGTGGAGTATTGATTCTACTACTTGTAACCCGCCTTCGGCTAAAGGTCACAAGTACATTATTGTAGCAGTAGACTACTTTACGAAGTGGGTCGAGGCTATGCCTACTTTTGGGAATGATGGTGAGACTGCAGCTCTTTTCCTTTTCAATCAGGTTATTGCTCGTTTTGGTATTCCTAGAGAGATTGTCACTGACCATGGAAGTCATTTTCAGAATAGTATGATGGCTGAGTTGGATCTCAAATTGGGTTTTCGGTAGGAGCATTCATCTCCATATTATCCTCAAGCTAATGGGCAAGTGGAAGCTGTGAATAAATCCTTGAAGACAATTCTTCAAAGGACAATTGATAAAGCTAAATCCAACTGGCATATTATGCTATATCCTGCACTTTGGGCATACAGGACGTCAGTGAAAACTGCAACTGGCTTTACTCCGTTTCAGCTAGTGCACGGGGTGGAATCTGTATTTCCTATTGAATGCGAGATTCCTTCTCTTAAATTAGTTGTTGAACTTCTTCCTGACACTTCTAGTCTGGCAGAATGGCTTCTTCATCTGGAACATCTCGATGAGCAGCGTCGAGATGCCGCCACGATGAATGAAGCGCATAAAAACCGAGTAAAAGTTCAGTACGATAAGGCGGTCAAGCCTAGGGTTTTTTCGGAAGGTGACCTTGTTTTGGTCTATGCCCAAGAAAAAGATGCCCTGGGGGCAGGAAAGTTTAAATCTATGTGGTATGGCCCCTTCATCGTTAAAAAATTCCTTAAGAAAGGAGCATATACCTTGGTTGATTTCGAAGGAAACGAGTTGCCGGAGCCCCGAAATGGGCTCTATTTGAAGAAGTATTATGCCTAGGCTTCGGCCTGGCATGTTGCTTTTGTATATAGTAGTTTTTTTCTTTGTACATATCTGGTTGATTTTCGATCTTTGATGAGTTGGTGATGTTTTTTATCTGCTTTGGCAGGTTGTGTTGGATGTCATGAGTCATTTTGGTTTCGCCGATGGTGCTAGTAGACACACCCGGAACTTAGCTTCCGCGGCTTGGGTGCTTCATTATCCATCCGGTCAGTTGTTAGTATCAAGAGGGGTCTGCATTGGTCCTGCTTCCAATAATATAGCAGAATACACTACAGTTGTTCATCTACTCTCGGAGGCAATATCTTTGGGTGTTGATTCGTTGGCAGTTTTCTTGGACTCTCAGCTGGTGGTGTCGTAGTTGAACAATACTTATCGGGTACGAGATCCATGTTTATTACGATTGTTCTTGAGGGTACGTTTGTTACAAAGGTCATTTCAATTTTTAACTTTCATTCATATTCCTCGAGATGAAAATTGGTTTGCTGACTCATTAGCTAATCAAGCATTGGATTGGCATATTAATCATTCCATACAATAAAATTTTAATCATAAAAAACATCATACATTTTGATACATTTATCACATCACATCAAATATCGCTGTATATATATCATCAGAGTGTTCAAAAACTTTACAAAATTTGGATCCATAAGGTCATACAAAACTTGGGCTTATGCCCGATCATGTTCAGTCTCAAAAAAGAATATACAGTCATCTAATACATAATATCTGTCTACTCCCAAGGTCCCTGCCCAGAAGTCGTGTTCCTATAGAACGTAACCGCAGTGGGAACTCGGCGGAATAGTCGTACCTAGTCTCAGGGCACTCCTACCACTCGTCTCTGGATGGCTTCTGGCAGGTCTTCCACTGCAGCCATAGGTATTTGGCGGGTTAACCCCTCCAAATTCCTCTGCACAGCCTGGAGGGTCCTATCTGAATCCACTGTATCTGCTTTGCCCCTACGACGCTTGTGGTGCGGGAAACCCTCAGGACGCACTGGTCCAACATCTGTATCATGATCATGTTTGCATTATTAGTCATTATGAATCCAATCAAAAACATGTTTATTTTCATTTTTTCATACATATTTGAAAAAATCCAAAAAAATTATATCAGTCAAAAAATTTTGCAAACTCACCGACTGTGCCCCATGCTGTTCCTGGTGGAAGAACTAGATCTGGATCTCCACGGAAGTCCATCCCGGCATAGGGATAGTCGTCCACCGCGATGATTTGTTCTCCCCACCAACGGAAGAACTCATCATCCCAAGTGGTCCGAGGTACTTCACTACCCCCCAATCTCTTCTCCATGTCCGCCCAACGGGCAATTCTTGGGTCCCGCGGGCTACTGATGGTAGAGATAACTCTGGGTCTCAATGCTGGTATCTTCTCAAAGAAGAATGTTGTCAAAATTGTACCGTAGCCAAAGTGTTTGGTCTTTTCTTGGCAGATTGAGGTCAACTGTTGTTTCATGTTCAGTAAAAGGGTTGTGCACCAATCATACACATGAGTCAAGCATTCTACTGCTATGCTCATTTGCGTCCTGGACGCCTGATGTAGAGAGGCAGATCCTGCCACTCTGCCAATGGTGAAAAGGAGGATTTTCATGTGCAAATCCCGTAAATCTTTAATTGCAATCTGCGTTCCAACCTTTTTGGAACCCTCTACACAATACACGTGGACATAGTCTTCCACGGTTAGCCCTCCCAGGGGCTTCCCGTGCAAGTCTACTGGTTCTCCCCTCCGGGAGAGTCCAGTAATAAAGTACATGTCTTCCACTTCAATGCGTACTGGCATCTAATCTATCACGAAACAATCTTGGTCTGGTTCCCAGTAATTGACAAGCATTTCTAGCAACCGAGGATTGCTTTTCATATTTGGCATTTTGAAGAATTTAAACAATCCGCAATTCCGAAGGATATTTTGCACTGCTCAATCTTGCATGACCTCTTGATCAATTGCGCTATGTTCACGCTCCCTCCATGAGATTGTAATCCTGTCAAATTTCATTAAATCATGCATTAGCCACGCATTTTTTGATTCGGACCTGCGCATACGCGACTTTTTCTTTGCACAGTCGCGTGTATACGCGACTTTCCTGTTATGAACCTGCGTATGCGCAAGTCCGCATTTTTTAGCAAGGGTTTTAAAGGTAAAATTCAGTAAATTTTAATTTCTAAATGGACAAAATGATTTGCAAGGATGATTGAGGAGCCTACCTGAAAATTTGGTGCGTTTCGACGGTCGGTTGTTCTTGATTTGACGAAAGAAGTTTTTTGCTCCAGAGCACTTTTTTCCAAATCAGCAATGCAATAATGAACCAAATATGAGGTAATTTGTCTATTTATGCCTAAAAAGTTGAAAATTTTCGCAAAAATTTGTTATGCTCATTTTTTCAATCTATCTTAAGCTGCATAACCCGGATGCTTGGAAGTGCCCAGTTTGGTATGTTTTCAGGTACATTTTGACGATTTTGAGATTTTTCCCGATTTTTTATCCATGATTACCGACTCGTCACGGCAAGGTATATGATCTTCACTGGCATATAGGTTAGGGAAATCACTTTCCGTTGCATCTTGCATACTGGCCTCCATATTGATCACTTGCCATAGGGTCGATCCCATCAGGTCATGAGTATTACACCCATTTCACTCGCCGATTATTTAATCATGACTTGATGGTAGAGCCTTCCTTTACACAGGCTTCCTAGTTAGTTCCTCACTATCACTTGTTGCCCATGCTGCATTTTATGTAGGCTCGGGAGTCCTCTTTAGTCCCGCCATGTCTTATGTGTTGAAGCTTCATTCTTCTTCTTCATCACTATCATTTTTTCTGGCTTTTACCCTAGAGGCTCCCTGGTGTCGTTAAGTTGTATTACTGCATTGCATATTGGCTACTTGTTTATCCTGTCCTTTATATGGCTTCATTTGGACTCGATGTTTAAGCCAAATTTTGACCTTGACTCTATGTACAAGTTAACCATTGCATGCACTTAGCTATCACGACTTGACACCTTTTTACCCATGGATGGAACGTTCCTCTGAGTATCGCTTACCAGTTTTCACCACCTTGCATTGAGAATAGGATTGTTCCAATCCCAGGAACTAGTGCATCTGATTCTTTGATACTCGTTCTATCCATTGTACCATAGCATTCTTTTATTCCTTTTCAGGCTTATTATATGAAAAAGACAAAAAAATCAAATATAACAAAAAGAGCGGGAACGGGATGTATCTTCATTGTTTTGATGGCAGTACAGAGTCAGTTTGTCGCCCTTGAACAAAGCACATATACTTATATATATTTCCTTCATTTGGGATGGTTCTAGTTTTGACCTAGGTTCAGCCTTTACCATGTTTCACTTGTCAGTTCTCCCCCGGTTGGTTATCTCTTCCAATCATATGGAGAGTTTTTTTTGCCTCCTGCAAGACAGACTTATACAGTGTCACTTTTTACTGCCATGGTCATCACAGAGTCGTGCTTTTGTTCAAGGGAAGTCTAGCCTGAGTCGGCCATTCTGCGGTGTCTCTTGACTCATTATTCAGTCGGCCTTCCCGGTCTTGTCAGTATCATGTTCTATCACATCAGATGTTTTGATCTTCTGCTCGTGCTGGTTTGAGAAGGTCCCCATTGACTTCTTGCTGGCGGGTTTGTCTCTTATCGACTACGACATATTGCTCTGAGAGCAAACCTAGAGCCGCACCCTGGGCCTATTTCCATCATTGATAGGTGACCTTGTGCTCAGAATTTGATCATCATTATGGGTCTTTGACTGAGTGGTTTCCCCTGTGTTCGAAGTCAGCACACATTATCACACTTGGGATTCGTGCAGTACCTTGATTTCCATTTGACCCTATTAGTGGATTTCTTGCCTCTGTGACAGCTTTCATTATTGGTTGGTTCAGAGGGTTTCTTCCGTGCGCTAGCTTCATCTTGTGCATGTCGAAAACGTACTTCGGTTTTGGTTCCATCACTCTACTTCTCCCGATTCCTTCCAAATCTTGGCCTGCGGGTTACACTCGCGCTGGACTGATGTATGATGCCTTAATGCCTTCCTTCCAGCAGATCTTTTCCCATCGACTCCGACTCATTTCTCTGGGAATAAGGTCTAGAGTCTTTTTGTCAGTACCTTAGGGTTTGCAGTCATCAGTGGCAGACTCTTCGCTATCGACAGTGGGGATTCATCATTGCCTCTTGATTGGTAGATTCTTTCAAGTGTTCGACTTCAACTCATTCATTCACACTTGTTAGATTGTACTGGGGCACCTTGACGCTCATTTTCATTATTGGTGGGTTGTCTCGCATTGGTTAACGGTATACATCATTGACTGGTAATCCAACGATTTCTCACATGGTCGACTTCAACTCATTTATTCCCATTGTGTAGAATTGTGCCATAGTGATCGGTGAAGACCTCGGGTTGCATCAGCATTTCTTGGTTCACTTTTGACAGTCCATTCAGTTTCTGCCAATGATGTCGTCCACTCTTATATGTTGCAGTTCAGTACAGAAGCATCCTATATGTTGGCTCCCGAGTTGCGTGATAGTACCGTTTGTTCCACCCCTTATGAATTGGTACTTGGAGATTCAGTTACTTATTTGATCAAACATCCAGTTGCAGCATCCTTGATCAGCTTTCTATATGTGATACTTGGACATTAATTCAGACTTACACTTCCGGGCCATGCTCAGATGATTCATTGTGTACTTTCAGTTCAGTTATACTTGTATACATGTTGGATCTACTCAGTACTTTCTATATGATGTATTTTTGACTGAGTATGGGTATGCCCGCCTCAGCATGAGTTGACTCTCTATTTTCTTTCATTGGTTTTTGGCAGGCTAAAATCTGGTGAAGTCCTCTCTTGTCCTTGCGAAGTTCTTTCTATGTGCATAATACATTTCGGCCATCATGTACCCCTTCTGACCTCATATATTAGGGGGCATCTGTTATAGCATCATTTCTCACCTTCATATGATTCATGATTGCTTTTATGGCTTTGGGCACACATTCCTACAGACTTGGACAAATTCACTAAAAAACAGTGTAAAAATCCCCATACACGATTATGCCCAGACTTTTCCGCGTGTATACGCGAGTCCAACTGTAATTTTTCGCGTATGCCATTAAAATCATTAAAAAATATATAAAAATTTCCTATTTTTGGGCTGGGTTTATGGTTACTCAGGTAGTTCAACCACCCCAGCACGTGGCCAACTGTTTCCAATTGTTGAAACTACTTGGAGGGAGTATAAAATACCCTCATGTGTATGGCCTAAGGGAGAGAGAGAATTATTGATATTATAATCTGTTGGTATTCCCTATCCAAGTCTGATTCCCCGTGCCTCCTGCACTTTCCCAGTTCATTACAGGAAACCCTTGTTTCCTTGAGATGCTCATTTCCCTATATGTCATCTCGTATGCACCAGTTTGGAAGGAATCTTAGTGAGGCAAGGGCGGGACGGATCCGGATGATGGTCTGCTTGAAGATCGTGGGACGATTCAGGTGATATCTCCACTTGTTATTTCTGTACATGATATTTATAATACATAAGTACCATCTTGTTCTCGAAATATACGTGTTAGTGTTTGCTTACATATATGAGAATATTTGTTATTTAAGCATTCATTATGGTTTATTTGATGTTTTATATCGATTTCACTAACATTTAGAGTAGATATATGCTGTACAACCAGTTATTCGTGCTTGTTTCTTCTTGTCTTTTAGGTTAAGAAGGAAGAAGGGTTACTGGGGGTTTGGACCCCGCGGGATCTGCTTCAACCGTAGGACCTACGGCTAACTTCCTCGATCTACTCTATTTAGTTTTTCATGAACATGTATGGTTGTGTGAGTCCTTCTTAAGTAGCATGCCCCTGCTCTGTGGAGGCTGTAACCCAACGAACCTCTAGGGTGATTTTCCACGAAACACTCATCCAATGACCATGCTCTTAACCACAACCTCTGAAGCATTTTTACCCAGCCACGCAAGATTTTATAATTTTTTTGTATATTTTGTAGGTTTCAAATGGTTTTTTCCATTATATTAAAAGAAAACCAAAGGTCGGGGATGACAATCCCCCACGCCTTTGTGCATAAAGAAAAATCATTCTGCAAGGCTCCAAACCATGTTTTTTCGCATCATCCCTCTCCCATTTAATATGAAGCCTCTTCGCACCCTCGCACATCAAGAAGACACTCGTAAAAATTAAATCGAAACAAAGAGAATGTTGTTAAAGATTAAATCAATCTAGAAATGAAGGATCAAAGATTGATTACATAGTTTGGGTGGATTACGGCTAAGATCGACAATCAAAAGCCTAATCCACTAAATTAAACACATTTAAAGAACAACAGACAAAATTCAGGCCTAATTATCCCTAACACACAAATCAAAAGCAGATTAGCCATGTTTTAGGTCAAAACAAAATATCTACCAGACAGAGAAAGCCTCCACTGCCACATCAGAGGCTAATTGATTCCTCTCAGCTACCAAATTGCCACTTGTAGCCTCAAATCATTCAATAGAGGCCAAGTTATGATCAGAACAGAGCATATCTACCTCAAGATTGCTCAACAGTTACTTCGAGCCAAAGGAACTTATCGCAAAAATATCAGCAGAGTTATTACAACATGACACAGAGCCTTAAAGTCAACAAAAGCTTTCCAGCAAGCTTAAAATTTATTGTAAACCAATTTTTGACACCTAATCCTATGGGATGGGTGTGGATATCTAATTTTGTATAATAAATAATAGTAGGAAATAAGGAAGGCCAAGAGTCATTGGGAGATGAATCCCAATAGCCTCACCTCCATGTATAAATGCATGTACATTCTTCAGCTAATACACATTCTGATTTGAGGAGTTACCTCCTGGTTTGACATGGTATCAGAGCCAGTCCCACTATTGGCATTTTTTCCTGTGGTGTAACTCCCTCACTCCTTTGCTCAGTCAGTTTTTTCTGTATAGTTTTGCTGCTCCAATTAAATTGATGCTATCTACTGTTATTCTGCATTTTTTTTTATCTCTTCATAGCTCTGACATTTGCAGCTTCTGCAGCTCCTGACGATTCTGCAATTCTACAGTTCCTGAAATACTACAAATTGTAGCCCCTGCACACACCTGCAAATTCGATTATTAAAGTCCTCACTTCTCCCTCACCTACCCAACGCACCTCACATTTCCCTCACCCGCCATCTGCTATCTCTACCTCTCTGCTATCTCTCCCTGCCCCCTCACATCTCCCCTCTTCCCCAATACCTTCCCATCACCCACCTCCCCTCCCTACATGCGCTGGCTTGACACCTGCGTTTAATACGCCCCTCCATTTATATATCAATACAATCCATCCACACAACAATAATACCGCCCGTCAGCTCCTCACTACAGCGCTGTCTATTCCACAGTGTGGTATATAACGCTCCTCCAGTCTGCCAAGCAGTCTCTTTACACCTCCATGTTGTCATTATAACACGCACACCACCCTCACTACAGCGTTGTCTATTCCACAGTAATACGCTGTCTGTTCGGTGATATATTACCGCCCTCCCATATTTTACTACCGCCTCCCCACTACTTGCTCTACTCCACTCCGATCGCACATATCAACGCCCTCCCTGCCCTTGCTAATCCTCTCTTTCATTCAATACTACCCTCCATAACCGCTGTCCATATTAAAATACACCCTCCACGCTCATAATACGATGTCTGCATCATAGAATACCTCCCTCCACGCCCTCCACACTGCTATATCACATATATAATACGTTGTCTGCGTTATAAAATACCGCCCATATATATAACAGCGCTCTTTGATACATAATACCGTCCTTTCATTTTTTAATATCATTCCATTTTTTTACAACAGAGCCCTCACATAACACGTTGTTTAATGCTTACTCCACGCGGGCTTCAGCCCTCCATACACAATCGCTCACACCCATCTTTCATCATTGCGCTGCGGAATAAAGTCGGACTTCTCCCCACTTTAAATTTCCTCCCCACAACGCTTCTCTCTTCCGCCTCCACGCTGTTTACAATACCACATCATAATACTCAATACCATTATCATTCAATACCACTTTTAATATGCTGTCATACCTCTTTCTGTTCATTAACACCGCCCTCTGTCCACTATTTTCATCCCCATTCATTTAAAGAAGTTGCCCTCTGTCCACTATTTCATACCACCGCCTGTCATTCACTCCATAGTTCGTTCAAATCTGTCATATATATACATCACTTCACTCATATATATACACCACCCGCTGTCTCTGCATATATAATTCCATACGCCCATACGCCCTCCACGCTGTAGTTACATGGTGAGAATTCCACCATTCATTTAACTATATCGCCCCCTCCCCACTATATTCTCCCATTCATATACCATCCCACCATATTACGGCCCCATTCATATATTCAATACTGCCTCCATAACACAATATCCATATAAAGTCCCTTTCTTCAAACAAACAAACAAAATATATATATATATATATATATATATATATATATATATATATATATATATATATATATATATATATTGTGTAGAATTCAGTTTTTAGCAAGAGTTTTTGTCCTTCTAAATTCAGTATATTTTTCAGCAAAGAGTTTTTTTTTTGTTTTCTCTCCTTCAAAAGAAATTTTCCAGCAAAGTTTTTTCTCTCCTCCTTCAAAAGAAGATGACAGTCCCTTCATCTTCTAAAGAGGCTGCATACTTGGCACATAGAGAAAATATTCATGCTTCAGATTCATCCAGAGGAAGAGATGGCAGAAGAGGCAGAGGAAGAAGAAACTTTAGAGAAAAGGGGGGCAGACAATCTAAAATTCGGCAGCAAAGAAATCAAGACAAAGGTAAAACTAATGACAAAGACAAAGGTAAAGCACCTGAATCTGCTCACTATGTTCTATCACATTGTAACAATGGAGTAACTGAAAACCTATTTGATGTTTCATTTACTTCATGGAGAGATGATTGGTTGCTAGATTCAGGAGCAACATGTCACATGACATTTAGAAAATATTTTTTTGAAGAATTCACTGACAAATTTGATGAAGCAGTATATTTCGCAGATAAATCCAAACTCAAGCCATCAAGGCTTGGCACAGTCAGGCTTAAGTTGCCTGGTCTTCCAGATCATATTCTACATGAGGTTCTATACCTCCCTGAGTTGAGGAGAAACTTGTTGTCCTTGGTCCAAATCTGCCAGCAAGGAAACTCCATTCACTTGTTTGATGGCAAGGTAGAGGTCAGAAAAGCATCAGATCACTCACTTGTCATGGAGGGAATAGAAGAAGGGAGACTCTTGAAGCTGAAAGGTTCATCTGCTCATGCTCAAAACTTTGCATTCATTTCACATCATGATGAAGGTACATTCCCATCAAGTCTTTTATGGCATGCTATATTTGGGCACTTAAACTATGAAAGCCTTTGGTTGTTGAAGAAAAATGGTGTTAATGGACTGCCTACAATTCCTAGGAAACCTAAGGAATGTGATGCTTGTATTCTAGGAAAGCATAGCAAACAGCCATTTCATGATTCACACTCCAGAGCACATAGAAAACTTGAGCTTATTCATTCAGATTTATGTGGCCCTATGCCTGTTGCTTTTGAAAATGGAAACAAATACATGATGACATTTATTGATGACTACACCAGAATGTGTTGGATTTACTTATTGAAGAACAAGTCTGATGCTTTTCAAACATTCAAGAATTTTCATGCATGGATTGAAAATGATGCACAAACTAATATTGGCTCTCTACGTACTAATAATGGAAAAGAATACACTTCAAACGAATTTGAAAATTATCTTCGTCAACATGGAATCAAACATCAAACAACTGTGCCATATAATCCACAACAGAACGGTGTAGCCGAAAGAATGAACAGAACCATTTTAAATATGGTCCGCTCCATGTTATTTTTCAAGAATGTAAAATTGATGTTTTGGGCTGATGCAATTCTATGTGCTGTTTACATAAAGAATAGGTGTCCTTCAAGTTCAATTAGAAATAAAACTCCTTTTGAAATGTGGCATGGCCACATTCCTTCGGTAAAGCATTTCAGGGTCTTTGGGTCCACCTGTTATGCCTTGATACCCAAGGGTCAAAGGAACAAACTTGGTGCTAGATGTAGAAAATGTATCTTCTTGGGGTACTCCAATACCTCCAAAGGATATCGTCTCTATGATGAAACAAATAAGAAGTTTGTAATAGCAATAGATGTCATATTTCTTGAATCTTCCAAGAGTGACAAGGTTGTTGAGTGGCAACTTGATTGCCTGGATAGATTCACACATGCAAAGTCCTTCCAAGAATTTGATAATGTGATTCCACATCTTGAAGGGGGGAATTCTGATATTGAATCAAACTGTGGAATCATGTCCTGAAGCACTCTCTCCCCCACATGAAGAAACAACCACGGATGACACATTGGATGATGTGATTGATAGAATTGGGAGATTGAATCTTGAATCAATCCCAACTCAGTCAAATGACCAACCGGGGCCATCTCAGAAAGGTCCTCCCAAATGGCTGACAAAGACACTGGAGAATGTTCATCCCGATGAGGTTGGAAAAACAGGAACAAGAAGTTCCACTCAACAAATCGAAGGTGATGTAGATAATTCTGATTCTTTTGTTGATATGGATATTTCTTATAATTTTGAATTGAGTTTGTCTACAGATCATGAACCAACTTCCTTCAACGAAGTCGCTTCTCATGATGAATGGAAAGAAGCGATGCAGAAGGAGTATGATGCCCTGATAAAGAATGGCACTTGGAAGCTGGTTGATCTGCCTTTGGGAACAAAACCAATTGGCTGTAAGTGGGTCTACAAGAACAAGTACAAAGCAGATGGCTCACTTGACAAGCACAAGACCAGGCTTGTGGCAAAAGGTTTTGCACAAAAATAAGGAATCGATTATGAAGAAACTTTTTCTCCCACAGCAAAATGGACCACCATCCGGACTCTCTTTTCCCTAGCAGCTCAGAATGGACGGAAATTCCATCAGATGGATGTAAAAATAGCTTTTTTGAATGGAGATCTAAAGGAGAAATTTTATATGTCCCAGCCAGAAGGATTTGTTGTAAAGGGTCAAGAACACAAAGTTTGCAAACTTGTAAAATCCTTGTATGGCCTCAAGCAAGCACCACAAGCCTGGTATGAGAAGTTAACCGAGCATCTTCTGAAACTTGACTTCAAACATTTTGATCTTGATGATGCAACTTTGTTTGTTAAGAAAGTTGGAAAAAAAGTTGTATATCTTGTGGTATATGTAGATGATCTTTTGATAACAGGGAACAATGAGAGGTATATTGCATCCATGAAGAAAGAGTTGAAGAAAGGTTTTGAAATGATTGATTTGGGTCATGTTCATTACTATTTGGGTATTGAAGTAATTCAAAATCCTAAATTCATATTTCTTTCTCAAAAGAAGTACATTGGAGATCTCTTGAACAAGTTTGGCATGGATGAATGTAATCCCTTAACCACTCCAATGGAACAAAACTTGAAGCTCACATCTATTGAAGGGAAGGAATTTGAGGATGCAACTAAGTATAGACAGCTTGTAGGAACTCTTATCTACCTGACCCACACCAGACCTGACATTTCATTTGCTGTTGGAATCCTCTCAAGGTTCATGAAAAAACCTTGTGAAGGACATTGGTCTGCTGCGAAAAGAGTGTGAAGGTACTTGAAGGGGACTCAAATATACACAGGTAGGCGACTTCAGCTTGATCGGATACTCTGATTCAGACTTTGATGGCGACAAAGAAACAGGGGTGTCTACTATAGGTTACACCATGAGTCTTGGATCAGGAGCTGTCTCATGGAGATCACGCAAATAGTCAGTTCCAGCAGATTCCACGACCGAGGCAGAATATGTGGCAGCAGCTGAAGCAACAAAGGAAATTGTGTGGCTCCGGAAAATCCTGGAAGATTTGCAGATGAAACAGATGTATTCCACTCCACTCATGATCGACAACACTTCTGCAATAAAGTTGGCCAAGAACCCAAAGTTCCATGATCGAACAAATCACATCAATACAAAGTACCATCTAATTCGACATCATGTTCAGGCCAAAACCATCCATCTACATCATTGTTCCACAAATGAGCAAACTGCTGATATCTTCACCAAAGCACTTGGAAGATAAAAGTTTGAAAAGTTCAGATCGATGCTTGGGCTCACCAACATCCCTTCGGATTAAAGGGGGGAATGTTGACACCTACTCCTATGGGATGGGTGTGGATATGTAATTTTGTATAATAAATAATAGTAGGAAATGAGGAAGGCCAAGAGTCATTGGGAGATGAATCCCAATAGCCTCACCTCCATGTATAAATGCATGTACATTCTTCAGCTAATACACATTCTGATTTGAGGAGTTACCTCCTGGTTTGACACCAATTAATACAGAGAAATATCTGAAATCTTCTCCATTGAGCCCCTCAAAGGCCGAGAAACATTAACTGTATTAATTGAACTTAGAAGATCTTTTCTCTCATTCGACCTCCTCATTTTCCTATAAAATCATATTGAGGAGCTCATTGTAAAGGGTTGGTCACTACATATCTATTGCATGTAAATAGTTTACTGAAGCTGCTGTAAGCTCTATTTTTAATTGAAGATACCTAAGTTGAGATGAGAAGTTTGAAGCTGTAGAGACCCACTAGACTTGAAGATTGTAACTGGTTTGAAGCATCAATACAAGCTGATTTATGGGATCCTGGTCTATGTCAACGGTGATGTTTTTCTTATTGTAAATTTTTATTTTATTTTCTGTTTCCATTCTGTCCATCTTCTCTAATAAATAATAGCAATTATAGATTTAGGATTTACTGTCAAAAGTACCCTGCTCTTACTGATAAGCTTTATCTACATGTTTTCTTCCAAATTGTGTATTTAAGAATGATTCAATACAGTTCAAGCAGTTAGGAATGATGGCATTCCCTCGTCCTATTGTTTACTTTAAACATCGTTCTTGAATGTTATTTTCAGTGTCTGCTAAGTAAATTTGAACTAGGGAGAATTTATGGTGAGCCCTGTCTTCTAGTTTTATCTCCAAAAGTTGCCTGAAAGTTTCCCTAAGAGTATGTTGAAAGCAGGTTAGGTTCAAAGTCCTTACCTGATCTTAGACTATTCTTTTTTATCTTATGTGTTTGTCTTGAAAGTTTACTAAGTATAGCAGAGCTAAGGAAGGTTATGGTGATCCATGTCCTCTAGTTTCTTCTCCAACAGTAGCTTTGAAAAGTTTCCCCTAGAATATGTTGAAAGCAGGATAGGTTCAAAGTCCTTACTTGATCTTAAGTTGTTCTTTTGTTTTGTTGAATATTTTCTATTGAAAGTGCATCAAAAGATAGCTAGTTTAGAATTACTTACCAGATCTTAGATTACTTATATTTTTTTCTTAAGTGTATGCTGAAAGCAGGATAGTTTCAAAGTACTTACTTAATCTTAGGCTGCTCTTTGTTCTTCATTTGTTCTTCATTTGTTTCATTTCATTCCATAAATCAAACTTTAAAGAGATCCTTAGACATAGATGACTTGCCCCATGGACCACTCTTGAACCTTGTTGTTTCAATTAAATCCTACTATGACTCCATAGCCCAATGATTTGAAGTTGTTTCTAGCCTATCTTTTTAGCTGAATCAATTTTTCACTTTCATTCACCTTCACCCTTCATTTAGACTTCCTTCATCTTCATTTATATTTGCCCAACCAAAACAAAAAAAACCCTTGTTCTTAATAACTAGCCTAATATCACACATAAAAAGCCTTAAATATAAATCAATCTTTGCACTTTATAGAGAGATCCCTCTCTTGATTCAGGAGGGCTACATCCTAGAATCCCAAAGTGGTTGAAACAGTGTTCTCTCTACAGTTTGTGTTTGCCAATCTTGCAAATTACAGGGAGCTAACACAACACTGTCATGTCTAGATTTTATCTAGCACCTCATCCAGAGGAAGAGGGAGCTCTTGCTCCAACTAGATGGATTCTTGTATCATTGCAAGAAATTCCCCAGGATCTCACATATGGAGATCAAGGCACAACTCATGATCTACATATGCCATTGATGATAGGGTGTGAAACTATGGAGATAAAGGAAGGAGATAGGGAGGAAGACCAGCATCACTTGATGAGGAGCACACACCCCTATCTATTTCAGAGAAATAATGCAAGGAAGAGGCAGACTGATTTGCATTGTGAGGGCAAGGGCAAGATTTCCCATCCATATATACAGTCTACTCTTGACATTTATGTCTCATTACATGGAGGCATTCCACTCGGGAGGCCACCAGATTTGGATTTGATGAGATACATCTTGCCATTTGGTTCACCACTTTTAGATTCTGGAGGGGTGAAGACTTTGGAGGAGTCTAGTATAGTGCAGAGAGCTTGGGATAGACTCAATAAGGATGGAAACATTTACCCATTTTCAGCATTACCCACTCTCACTACATATATTGCGCTGACATAAGTTGCTGCAGTGATGGAGGATGGCACCTTCATGGTGCAAGGGAGTTTCTCCATGGATTTGGATAAATAGAGAGTACTTCCTTTGAGGGAGGAATCCTCCATACTTTGGAGTAGATGGAGGTCACTCATGCTTGCATTGGCCAAGATCAGGAGGTTATTTTTGGATGGTAGCTTCTCATGGGAGACCAACTTCCAACAATCACCACTTCTATTTGAGCATGAGCAGCTGCATGATGGGCATGGAAGCATTTTGGAGGATGAATTTGGCATGAGGGATGTCAAAGGAGTCGACAGCAGCACGAGGAGAGCTTCACATTCCAGATCACCAGCGCTGTCTCTTGGGAGGGTTGATACATATTGGAGGTCTCAACTCTTGGTAGAGTACTCCAAGGATCTTGGTGCCTACATGATTCTTGATGACCTGGAGGGAGATGATAGATATATGGTGGATGATGTGGTCATCTATTCTTATAGCAGAGTCTTCTTGACTAGAGCTTCTGAGCTCAAGGAGAAGCTACTACATGCAGCACATGTGAACTTTCTTTCCCTGCACTTTGATGCATTTCATTATTTGATGGAGGAGTTCACTTGGGAGGGCATCCAGCAGGATATATATCAGCATTTAGAGAGATGAATAGCCTAGATGGTGATAGAGGGGATGTCACAGCCACTTCCCTACTCATTGGAGGTGAGGGAGGATTTCCAATTGAGCCATTTCAGCTCAAGGACCAAAGTACATGATGGAGAAGGTACAATATTGCATTTTGATTTGTACTTATTTACTTTATATGAGCAGCATGTTGTACCAAGGAGGATTATTCCTTCTTGCACCTTTTATCATGTTGTACTTGAGGCCACTTGCAGCACTAGGGTTGGCTATTCTATTGGTGGTTTTTGGGGAAGGCCACATGATTCTTGGTGTGCACCATTGACACCACATTGTATATTCATGATTCCATCTTATGAGATGATTGTGGCAGAAAACAAGTGGCTGGGAGAGCACTTGTTATTACTTAATTTAATGTAGGCAAAGGATGCATTGCGCAGGTTCCATGTGAGGAACTATAATCCACTCTCCAGTTGTCAAATGGAAACTTGTTCTCATTGGTTTTTTCTTCCATATATTGCTGATATTCTTATGTTCATGGGGAGATTTGTTTAGAGAGTGCAGGATGAGTTGGAGATTCCCATTGGGATTATGATTCTCCCTAATTTACATGTTTTATGTTTCAGGAGAAACAATGGGCAAACCATGATTGCCACATCACATCTCTTTTCCTCATGTGGGAGGAGCCATTTGAAGAACTTGAGTTCTTGGAGGAGGCATTTCATGGCTGATTTATTTGGTGGGGTAACTTGGGCCATTCTTGGAGGCCATGAAATTTCAGCCCAAGATCTTCAACAACCCCATACTTACCATAAATGGAGAGAGAAACAATTTGGATGGAAAAATATAATCTCTCCATGCAGCTCCAACACATTGCATAAACCAGGGGTTGATGATTTCTTTGATGAGCTACCTAGAATGGCTCATTTCATTTGGGTGATAGCATGGGTGGAGGAGACTCTCATTAGGGATGAGATTCCCTATGTTTATCATCACTTCTACCTTGAGGAGGCCATTGAACAACAAGGAGGTTTCCACTTACACCTTCCATTTTCTCATGATGTACACCATTTGGTTTTGCATGCTTGGGAGGAAACATTGGAGGGTAGATTTATTGCATATTATGTTGAGCGGTGATGGGAACTATTGGTGAGAAGGCCACAAGAAGAGGAAGGGGGAATTTTGCTCCACCTTTACAGTTGCTTGAGGAAAAGCAACATTTTGGAGGGGAGGACTTTAATATTCCAAAAATTTAGCCTTCATCTAAATGGAATATTATAGTTGGTTTTATCACAAGGTAGGTGAATAAATGGGTAAGGAAGCCCATAAACCCCTTTTGGAGGAATAATGACACTCCTAATGTGAAAGGAGGAAGAATAAGCAACTGGATCAAGCACATTTAGGTGTGAACAGGGATTGGATAATGTTGATTCAGTCAACTTTGACCAAGTCAACAGCATTGTCTAGATACATTGAATCTCCTTGATGAATAGCTCAGTTTGAGTGGAGGACAACTTGCATGAGCTTGGTGGAAAATATGGATGGAACCCAATGTGAAGAGGATCACTTGCTATATATGGAGAGGATGGGAGCCTTTTTTATTCATTTTTTATATTATTATTTTGATATTGTTCTATTTAGACTTGGCTTCCTCTTGCTGCTTAGCAGGGTTGCAATGTTGTTTAGCACCAAGTGTTCCCGAGCAGGAATCCCACCTCTTCCCTTGAGAGGCCTCTTGGGAGAGAATTGTATTGAATTATTCCACATCCATGCTTGATTCCAAGCATCAATCTTCAATCACAGCATTATTTCTGCAGAGGATAGTGTTGTGTTGCAGGGTGTTGCAGTGAAGGATTGATAACACCACTTCTGAGTTTGTTTCTTAGTAGAGGGAGCTTTCCTTCTCTTGAGAGATCAGCTAGGAAGATTTATAAGATCATTTCACATCTTGGCACTTGGCCAAAGTATTCCTCATCTCCTACAATGCATTCCCTTGCAGGAACTGCGTCATTTTTCATAGAGCTACAATAGCAGGGTTTAAGCCCTTGTTCTTGAGCTAGTTTCCTAGGGAAAGGGCCAACCCTTGTCCCGGAAAGCTAGAAGAATGGATTCTCGTCCCTATATTGTATTATTCAGCTATATGTATGTAATTTTTTAGTAATACTGCATTATTTCAGAGCTGAATATTCAGATCTTCTCTTTTGTACTCATGCTCTCAAGAAATCCTTGTCGGGTCATTTTTATAATGTATTAAGGATGCCAGATCTCTATTTTCTTAGCATATTGTTCAATAAAAATCTAGATCTATGATTTCCTATCATGATGTTGCAGAGACCCTCATAGAATAATGCTATCATGTGCTTCAGAAATTCTTCATAATCTAAGTCATGGGGTTTGGGTGTTTTTAAGTTATTTTGAGGTCAGGAGATCTGTTTAACTTATTAAAAGAGATTTTTTTCTGATCCTCTTTTGTATGTGAAGGCCATAATCTATATGCTAATGGATCTAGGTGTTATTTCCCCTTGTTATAGCGTAATTTCCTAGGAATAACATTTTTATGGTCCATTTTGTTGTTTTTCCCCACTTGGAGATAATGTATGAAGGCATAATTTTGCTGTTGTGATTATAAAATGATGCCTATGTGTTCCATACACATTTTATGAGTTTATTTATCATTTATATTCCAGTTTGTGTTCATGTATCGCTGCATTCCCTAATTGGGAATATTACAGTGGTATCATAGTTGTATAATTCTTAATTGGGAATATTACATTTATACACCTAATCTATTGTTTTTTCATGTGTTATTATTTTTCTTGTGTATAATCACTTGGAATTCATGGTGACATACTCCAACTTCCTGTGTGCATATAGCTTGATGTTCTATCCTTCATGTGTGATTTTATAAGAACACAATTGCCTCAGCTTCCATGAGATAGATTGTCTTGTGACTTAGTTTTCATATTGACTCCATAAGCCCAATGGTAGTAAACCTTATACATCTTTCACCTGCACAAAAACACATTCAATCCAATTCAGAGTTATCCATGTGCTTTCAATTTTTTCTTTGAATATCCATTATCCTTTTGAGAGAGACCTCTCAGACTGGAAAGGCTAATTTCTAGTTATAAATGGTTTGAAATAGTTAATCCAAGTTGACCATTGAAGCAGCCCAAAAGGAATCAATTTGGTGATAACATTTTGGCGTCGTTTCCGAGAACCGAAGGTGTAAATTTTCCCTAGGAAGAACGACAAAGTTTCAGTTCTAAGGTCTGAGAGCAGCAGACACTTAGGCACATATTGGCTGTATTTCTACTCTAGCGACTCCACACATCAAATAATCAATTGGAAGGTGACTCCACTGCTTGAAGATCAGTATCTTGATGAAGTTTCAAGATGAGTTCCATTGCAATAATAAATTCCAGGTATGCCCCTATGAATCAGTCTCATATCCCTGGTTTTCCAAATCCTATGCCAAAGGTCGAATGGTTAACTGATCTTACCATATTTAAAGATGAAAAAAAATACAATGTTGCTCTTCATTAGGTTAGATTCCATATGCATGTACACCGACTTAAGGTCCAATTCCCTGAGGATTGTCTCATGAATATGTTTATGGCCACTTTAGAAGGAAAAGCATGGTCTTGGTATGAAAGCCTGCCAAATGGTTCATTATATTCTCTTGTTGATTTCCATGTTGCATTTTATGAGATGTATGAAGAGTCACATCCCCCCTTATTGCTGGTCAAAGGCTGTTGTAAACATTGTGTGAGTTTTATTGATTATTTGGAGAATTATTATGAAGATGATGAGTTCATGGATGAGGAAATTTTAGAGGCCCTTCGTGAAAATCCCTTTCATCACCAAGAAGAATGGATAGCCTCTCTCTTGGATGAAAATGAAACCCAGCAGGAGTTTATTTGTGAAAATCATGTTACATCCTCTGAGTTTGATGAAAATTTGCAGCACACTTGTCAGTCTTTTTATCATCAGGAGTATGAGAATCATTTCAAACAACAAGAGGAAATATTGGAAGATAATTGCTATAACCCTCAGGTAAAGGAAAAATTTGATTCTTCATGTTATTACTTGCATCAGCCTACATCAAATAATGATCACACTAATGAGGAAGTGGGCGAAAATTTTTATTTATCCTTGTCTTTTAAACTGAAATCATTTGAGTGCAAGTCAGAAGATAAGATCCAATTTGTGGATGAAGTTGCTAAGAAATTTAAAAAATACATTCAAGTATTAGAATATCAAATTCAATCTTATAGTCTTCATAATCAAGAGCAGTCTTTTCAAAAAAAATTAATGTCGGAACAAAAGGAGAGGGTGCTGCTACCTTTCTCTTTTGAGTTTGAGGAAGAATACTCTATTTTTGAAAATCAGTTTGACAACACACAACTGAAATATTGTGTGGCTGAGAAAATCATATATGATTTTTCCAAAGCTACAGAATGTCTTGAGAATCATCAAACAAGATATGTCTTCTATGATTCTATAGATGACTACATGGAAGAGTTCTAAAGTCCATATTTCCAATTATATTTTCATTATGAGGATCAGATACATTTATGTTTCCTTGGTCATTTCAGTATCATGCTTAATGTTGGTTCAAGTGCAGTCAAGAGGTTCAAATGTCAGATCAGATCAATGACTGGCTTCATTGGAAGTTTGATGTTGCCTGAGTAAAAAATGGAGATTGCAACTGTTAGGGTAGGTAGGTGTTACACAGTAATTTGTCACCGTCCCTACCATTTCCCATCCCGCACAATGGAGGACCCATTATGTGACCTGTGAACACTGTCATGCCTTGAAAACATCATCAATGCATCCCTCTGAGTATGAACTTCATTTCCCCTTGAGACATCTCCTTGCAAAATCCATGAAAAACAGCTCTTTTTGCATTGGCGCGGGTAGACAGCTCAGTACTCGCGCCACTCAGGGAAATCCTGTAAAGAGGTCGCGCCACTTGGCGCTCTGTCATAGAGCAGCAATCGCGCCACCCATTTTAGGGACTGTTTTTTATATATGGATGGCGGAAGTTGAGTTCAAACAAACTCACAACCACTGCCTATCTTGAGTTGGGAGGTTTGGCTACGGGAGTTCTATGGAAAGGAAGTAGTTTTGCCACCTTTTATGGAACCTTCCTTGTTGATAGGGCCAATCCCATAATAATAGGGATCCCAACTCCCTCCTTCCCCATCTATATAAGCTTGCTCAGATCCATGGCAAGCTAGTCTTGAAGTGCTGAAGCTTTGCATCTCCCTATTCCCAAGCGCCTTTGTGCTGTAAAGAATCCCTTCTTTCCCTTAAGGCCCATTCAAGCAAGGAGACCACTGTTACGAGACTCTGGAGAGGTTTCCCTTTCCTTGGCGAGCTTTGCGAGACGTGGACAACCGGAGACCCGTTCGAAGGAAGCTGCGACGTCAGAACTTGGTTGTAACTTCTATTCGTTTATCACTTTAATAGATGACTATGATTATGGTTCCACTCCTTTTCCTATCATGTTAATGCGAGTAATATCTTTTCTGACCGATGTTTAGTTACGTATGCTGGTTCCTATGCATGTATCTGTTCGTTTCTTCTGCGTGCAGGTGTTCATCCACGGAGATCGTGGAAGGATTGTGATCTGCCAAGGCTGAAGGATGGGGACATCTTCTTCTTCAGATCTAGCGTTGGAATCCGGGTAGGCTCTTATCCCAAGTCTTTCATTCGTAACTAGGAGCTTGCGTCATAGCATTGTTTGTTTGTTGCTAGACCCCTGCTGGGCTAGTAGGGATCGCCTCTGTCCGCAGAGGGGATTTACCTCCTCAACAGTAGGAGTGTGTGAATAAGCTCAAAGTTGACTGAGCATATTTTCAGTAAGTACAAATTTGGTCTTTCAGCAGTAATCATCAAGCTTGATCCCGAGGTGAAGGCCATAAGAGCTTGGTGAAGTTTTCATAAATTTCAGATTTTTTATTTCCAAGAAGATGAATAGCACTGGAACTACAGGTTCTTTGGTGTATGTTGTGTAACCAACTCCAAAAAGAGAATAAAAGAGATATCAACACCTTAGAAATGAGCCACTTTGAGGGGGAAACCTCCAATACATTAAATAAATGAACAATTCTTGGATGATACACATGACAAAAACTCCTTTCTATATATAGGAGTCCATGGGGCCACAATGTAATCCTAGTGGGCCACAATGTAATCCTAGCCGACCTAACAATAATAATGTAAGGGAACAATAATAACAATATGGGGGTTAGACTAACATAATAAGGGACTACACTATTAATATAGGGGCTTAACATGCCCCTCTCCTTCAAACAAGTGTTGTCCTCAATGCTTGATTATTTCTTGATGCTTCTGTATAAAATTATCATCGTCCCATGTGGAATCTTCTACAGGAAAGTTCTTCCACTTGCTGAGATAATTTGAAATTGATTGTACTTGTCGATTTCTTGTTTCTGTGATTGCTTCAAAAATTCTTTCGATGTGATATTTATCTTCTCGTTGTTTCATTTGATTTTGCACCAAAGTTAGGTTATCCTTTGAGAGTTGGAGAACTTGTTGTTGATGCTCATTGTGATATTCCACTACTTTATCATCCATAATAGATTTTATTTGATCCTTCAAACCATCCAAATTATCCTCCATTTTTGCTTTTAAACCATCTATGTCATCTTCGGTTTCTCTTCGTAAGATCGAAATTTGTTGCACTTGGTATCGTAATTTTGATATCTCATATTGCAATTCTTCCTCCTCATGCGTCATAGTATAGCTTTCTGAGGGTTTAATGGGTATGGAATTATTTTTTGGAGGCATAATAGAACCCATTTCTGACAAAAATTCTTCAATATGTCCTTGGAATCAATTCAACTTGATTCTTCAAACAAGACTTATGCAATTCGGAAAAAAAATACACACCTTTTTCTTGCTTTTGAGGAGCTCGATATTGAAATTGGATTATCTCTGTGATTACAGCACTTCAATATCTAAATTTAGGTATCAACGTAACCCTCTGAATTATCTTTCGAATGCCATAGGTCTGACCTGATTTGGATTCTCCAAGACAAAGTTATGTTCAATCTCCCACAATGACCTAATTATGGACTGGTTCAGTAGAGCAAACTTGTACGACTTGCCACGTGTCACTGTTTCATCCTTTGTCTCTAAAATTGATAGCCAAGAAACTAAGTTATTTTTTCTTGTGATCACTTTTTACGTCACTCCAATCCGATGCTCAGAGAGAGAGTTATTTAAATTTTCCCACGATCACCTTTTTGAGATGAAATTCAGGAGCCTGAACAAGCACTACCTTCCACAGATAATATCTCCAAAAATATTGCGAACCAAGCTCTGAAATGTTTTTGATGAGTTTCCTTAGGATTTCAGCTTCACACCGTAAAAATTTCAGATTCTGAACCCCAGTAGAAAAAACGTTATAGCGCAAATTCCATGATGAACTGTTTAAGAGCCTGAAAAAATACCTAACTTCCATAGATCATATCTCCAAAAATATTGCGAACCAAGATCTGAAATTTGTAGAAAATATTCCTCAGGATTTTGGCTTCGCACCCTAAAAATTTCAACTTCTGAAACTTAGTATAAAAAAAGTTATAGCGAAAATTCCACGATGACCTATTTGGAGCAGCGAAACCCTAGAATCCAAAGCTCTGATACCAAATGTTGTGTAACTAGCTCCAAAAAGAGAAGAAAAGAGATATCAACGCCTTAGAAATGAGCCACTTCTAGGGGGAAACCTCCAATACATTAAATAAATGAACAATTATTGGATGATACAAATGACAAAACCTCCTTTCTATATATAGGAGTCCATGGGGCCACAATGTAATCCTAGCCGACCTAACAATAATAATGTAAGGGCAAATTAATAACAATATGGGGGTTAGACTAACATAATAAGGGATTACACTATTGATATAGGGCTTAACAGTGTACCATAGGGGCACAACATCCCAAGTGGAGCCACTGTTATCACTCATAAAAATGAAGCACCATTTGAAAAATTCCTGGAGGTTCATGTGTCAAAGGTTGGGTCATAGAATTCATTTTTCATTACTTGGTCAAAGAAAATTTTAATTTAGTTTATCCTAAGTTCTAAACGCACCCTCATTCAAATCCTCTCATGTTAAATCATTCATCATTTTCTGACTAATTTCAATTTCCAAGGTTTTTGTATCGAAAGTGTCAAATTAGCCCAGAAACCACAGTTTTGTAGCGAAATACAATGTGAAAAGTCACTTTTCAATACGAAACTGCAGATATTTTCATAGCGAAAACAGCCAAATTAACACTAAAAACACTACGAAAGCGTGGTTTTTGGTTTGTCTTATCATTCTAGCTGTTAAGTGTCAGAAAATCATTGGGAATGAGTAAGTCAAATGTCATTCAATTCATGGAGGGATAAATCCAAGGTACATGGTTAGGTCGTCTATCATCATGGTCAATTTAGGTATGTATGAGTCAACATAAGTTCATGAAGAGACATCAAAACTTCAAATCCTTTCCTAATTCATTCATTTCTTATTTCTCATTCCTTCTTGCATGATATTGAGCTCTAGAGAGCTAGTGCACTAAGCCAAAGTTGTGGCTGGTGTTTTCAAAGGATTACAGTGAGCATCATCAAGCGAGGCTGTGAAGACATTGAAGAAACCATGGCAGAGAAAAGAAGGACCAATAAGGGTGGCCAATGTCTAAGATATGAACCAGTAGATTTTAATTTAATCAATGAAGACCCAACAGTTGTGGAAGTCTTCAGAAGGATAGTTGTTAATAGTGTGTCTAAGACTTTAGATGACACATAACACTTACTAAAATCGGCCACTGAGGAAAGAAGTCAAACATGTTCAGTGATTCAGTGAGCTCAATTGACATGGATGAATTTGCAATTTTAGTCTACTAACAGAATCTTGAGAAATCAGGTTAAGGACCTCCAGGAGCATCTTGAATTACTCCATGATGAATTGCAGAACAAAGGTCTGAAAATTACAATGCTTGAAGAGCCAATAGTTCAACCCATCATAAATGAGGAAGAAATGCCTCAAGGATCATAAGGTGAGTTGGTTTATGGTTTTTAAGGCTAATGGCATGTTAGAAGCAATTTTTTGGCACTTATGAGGTTTATTTTTCAAATTACACAAAAATCTGGAATTTCAGCAATTTTGTAGCATGCCTGGGCTTGAAGAACAGCAAAATGCTACGAAACTATCCTCTTTTCGTAGCAAAATGTTTTTAAGGTTTCTGAGCAACTGAAAATGAATTTTGGAAATTTGAAAAAAAAAATTCTTCATCACAGACCCAGCTACAAAAACCTCTCTCGGTTCCTTCAAATTAATTAGGAGGTGGCAGAAATTGATAAATTAAATTCGTTACGAAACTGTCTTGTACATGACTATTTTAGCAGTCAACTTCAAGTACAGTTTCTAGCCAATTAAAACGTGTTTTGGAAATATGAAAGAGGTTTTTCTTAATCATAGCCTCAAATACAAAACCTCTCTTAGTTTCTGCAAATCCATCATATTTTTGAAATTATACACTCGTCTTGGAGGCCTATTTTTCAGAATTTTCACTAGCCAGATTTGTGAAAAAATTGTAAAATTCAACTTGGAGGAGGTCCAACTCATCATTCACATGGAATAATGATACATCAGCACTCCAACACACTCAGAAATTTAGTTGGTTGAATTTTATAAGGGTTATTAAATTGATTTGTTGAGTTATTTAATGAAAGAAGAGTCCTTTTTGGATTCAAACTCTGCAAAACAGAAATATCCCTAGGAAGTCTCCAAGTGAGCTAATCTAATTTGAAATAGGTCTCTGAGGTGGGATTTCAAGGCTATCAAGGTGGAAAATCATTTGTATAAGTCCTCATTCTATAAATGACTTAGTTTTAGAGTTAGAAAGGGTTGGGAGATGTTATGAAGGCATTACTCTTCTAATCTTTGTCTATCAGTAATATACAGTTACAACAGCTTATTTCAGACCTGAGATTCATCTATGTGTTCTTATGTATGTTTCTTATATCAGCATCTTACTTTCTCTCCAGTTTTCTAGTTGTATGATCACTTGGAATTCATGATTACATGCTCCAACTTCCATTTATACACCTAGTCTGTTGTTTTGTCATGTTTTATTAGTTTGCTTATGTATAATCACTTGGAATTCATGGTGACATGCTCCAACTTCTTGTATGCATATAGCTTGTTGTTCTATCCTTCATGTATGATTTTAAAAGAACACAATTGCCTCAGCTTCCATGAGATAGATTGTCTTGTGACTTAGTTTTCATATTGACTCCATAAGCCCAATGGTAGTAAACCTTATACATCTTTCACCTACACAAAAACACATTCAATCCAATTCAGAGTTAGCCATGTGCTTTCAAGTTATTCATTGAATATCCATTATCCTTTTGAGAGAGCCTTCTCATAATGGAAAGGCTAATTTCCAGTTACAAGTGGTTTGAAACAGTTACTCCAAGTTGACCATTGAATTAGCCCAACGGGACTCAATTTGGGGATAACACTTTGGTGTTGTTGTCGAGGACTGAAGTTGTAAATTTCCCCTGGGAAGAATGACAAAGTTTAAGTTCTAAGGTATGAGAGCAGCAGACACTTAGGCACATATTGGTTGTATTTCTGCTCTAGCGAATCCACGCATCAAATAATCAATTGGAAGGTGACTCCACTGCTTGAATATCAGTAGCTTGATGAAGTTTCAAGATGAGTTCCATTGCAAGAATAAATGCCAGGTATGCCCCTATGAATCATTCTCATATCCCTAGCTTTCCAAATCCTATGCCAAAGGTCGAATTGTTAACTGATCTTCCCATATTTAAAGATTAAAAGAAAGACAATGCTGCTCTTCATTTGGTTAGATTCCATATGCATGTACATATACTTAAGGTTCAGTTCCTTGAGGATTGTCTCATGAAAATGTTTATGGCCACTTTAGAAGGAAAAGCAGGGTCTTGGAACGAAAGCCTGCCAAATGGTTCATTATATTCTCTTGTTGATTTCCATGTTGCATTTTATGAGATGTATGAAGAGTGGCATCCCTCCTTATTGCTGGTCAAAGACCGTTGTAAACATTGTGTGAGTTTTATTGAATATTTGGAGAATTATTATGAAGATGATGAGTTCATGGATGAGGAAATTTTAGAGGCCCTTCATGACAATCCCTTTCATCACCAAGAAGAAAGGATAGCCTCTCTCTTGGATGAAAATGAAACCCAGCAGGATTTTATTTGTGAAAATCATGTTACATCCTCTGAGTTTGATGAAAATTTGCAGCAGAGTTGTCAGTCTTTTGATCATTAGGAGTATGAGAATCATTTCAAACAACATGAGGAAATATTGGAAGATAATTGATACAACCCTCGGTAAAGGAAAAATTTGATTCTTCATGTTATTCCTTGCATCAGCCTACATCAAATAATAATCACACTAATGAGGAAGTGCGTGAAAATTTTTATTTATCCTTGTCTTCTAAACTGAAATCATTTGAGTGCAAGTCAGAAGATAAGATTCAATTTGTGGATGAAGTTTCTAAGAAAATTGAAAAATACATTGAAGTATTAGAAGATCAAATTCAATCTTATAGTCTTCATGATCAAGATCAGTCTTTTCAAAAAAAATTAATGCCAGAACACAAAGAGAGGGTGCTGCTACCTTTCTCTTTTGAGATTGAGGAAGAATACTCTGTTTTTGAAAATAAGTTTGACAGCACCAACTGAAATCTTGTGTGGCTGAGAAAAGCATATATGAGTTGTCCAAAGCTGCAGAATTTTTTGAGAATCATCAAACAAGATATGTCTTCTATGATCCTATATCTGACTACATGGGAGAGTTCTACAGTCCAGATTTCCAATTATATTTTCATTATGAGGATCAAATACATTTTATATTTCCTTATTCATTTCAGTATCATGCTTACTGTTGGTTCAAGTGTAGTCAAGAGGTTCAAATGTCAGATCAGATCAATAACTGGCTTCATTGGAAGTTTCATGTTGCCTGAAAAAAAATGGAGATTGCAGTTGTTAGGGTAGGTAGGAGTGTGTGAATAAGCTCAAAGTTGACTGAGCATCTTTTCAGTAAGTACACATTTGGTCTTTTAGCAGTAATCATCAAGCTTGAGCCCGAGGTGAAGGCCATAAGATCTTGGCGCATTTTTCATAAATTTCAAAGTTTTTATTTCCAAGAAGATGGATAGCACTGGAACTACAGGTTCTTTGGTGTACCACAGGGGCACACCATCCCAAGTGGAACCACTGTTATCACTCATAAAAATGAAGCATCATTTGACAAATTCCTAGAGGTTCTTGTGTCAAAGGTAGGGTCATAGAATTCATTTTTCATTACTTGGTCAAAGAAAATTTTTAATTTAGTCTATCCTAAGGTCTAAACCAACCCTCATTCAAATCCTCTCATGTCACATCATTCATAATTTTCTGACTGATTTCAATTTCCAAGTTTTTTGTACCGAAAGTGTCAAATTAGCTAAGAAACCACAGTTTCGTAGCGAAATACACTGTGAAAAGTCACTTTTCGCTACAAAACTGTTGATAGTTTCATGGTGAAAACAACCAAATTAACACTAAAAGTGCTACGAAAGCGCGATTTTCTGTCTGTCTTATCAGTCTAGCTGTTAGGTGTCAAAAAATAATTGGGAATGAATAGGTTAGATGCCATTCGAGTCATGGAGGGATAAATCCAAGGTACATGCTCAGGTCTGCAGTCATCATGATCAGTTTAGGTATGTATGAGTCATCATAAGGTCATGGAGAGACATCAAAACTTCAAACCCTTTCCTAATTTAGTCATTTCTTATTTCTCATTCCTTATTGCATGATATGGAGCTCTGGAGAGATAGTGCACTAAGCCAAATTTGTGGCTAGTGTTTTCAAAGGATTACAATTATCACCATCAAGCGAGGCTACAATTCATCAAGCAAGGTTGTGAAGACATTGAAGAAACCATGGCAGAGAAAAGAAGGACCAACAAGGGTGGCCAATGCCTGATATCAACCAGTAGATTTGAATTTTATCAATGAAGACCCAACAGATGTGGAAGCCTTCAGAAGGAAAGTTGTTAATAGTGTGTCTAAGACTTTAGATGACACACAACACTTACTAAAATTGACCCAGCCATTGAGGAAAGAAGTCAAACATGTACAGTGATTCAGTGAGCTGACCTGACATGGATGAATTTGCAATTGCAGTCTACTAACAGAAAGTTGAGAAATCAGGTTAAGGACCTCCAGGAGCATCTTGAATTAATCCATGATGAATTGCAGAACAAAGGTCTAAAAATGACAATGCTTGAAGAGCCAATAGCTCAACCCATCATAAATGAGGAAGAGATGCCTCAAGGATCATAAGGTGAGTTGGTTTATGGTTTTTAAGGCTAATGGCATGTTAGAAGAAAATTTTTGGCACTTATGAGGTTTATTTTTCAAATTACACAAAAATCTGGAATTTCAGCAACTTTCAGCAGTTTTGTAGCATGCCTGGGCTTGAAGAACAACAAAACGCTAATATGAAATTGTCCTGTTTTCGTAGTGAAATGTTTTTAAGGTTTCTGAGCAACCGAAAAGGAATTTTGGAAATCTGAAAGACATTTTTCTTCATCACATACCCAACTACAAAAAACTCTCTCAATTTCTACAATTTCATTAGGAGGTGGTATAAATTGAAAAATAACATTCGCTATGAAACTGTTGTTACGAAACTGTCCTGTACATGACTATTTTAGCAGTCAACTTCAAGTTCAGTTTTTGGCCAAATGAAAAATCAAATTAGAAATATAAAAGAGGTTTTTCTTCATCACAGCATCATCTACAAAACCCTCTCTCATTTTCTGCAAATCCATCATATTTTAAAAATTATACACTCATCGTGGAGGCTTATTTTTTCAAAATTTTCACTAGCCAGATTTGTGAAAAAATTGTAAAATTCGACTTGGAGGAGGTCCAACTCATCATTCACATGGCATAATGAAACATCAAAACTCCAGCACACTCAGAAAGTTAGTTGGTTGAAGTTGATAAGGGTTATTAAATGGATTTTTTGAGTTATTTAATGAAAGAAGAGTCCTTTTTGGATTCAAACTCTGCAAAACAGAAATATCCCTAGGAAGTCTCCAAGTGAGCTAATCCTATTTGAAATAGGCCTCTGAGGTGGGATTTTGAGGCTATCAAGGTAGAAAATAATTTTTATGAGTCCTCATTCTATAAAGGACTTATTTTTAGAGTAAGAAAGGGTTTGGAGATGTTATGAAGGCACTACTCTTGTAATCTTTGTCTATCAGTAATATACAGTTGCAGTAGCTTATTTCATACCTGAGATCAATCTATGTGTTCTTATGTATGTTTCTTATATCAGTCTTTTACTTTCTCTCTATTTTTCTAGTTGTATGATCACTTGGAATTCATGATTACATGCTCCAACTTCCATTTATACACCTAGTCTATTGTTTTGTCATGTTTTATTTCTTTGCTTATGTATAATCACTTGGAATTCATGGTGACATGCTCCAACTTCCTATATGCATATAGCTTGTTGTTCTATCCTTCATGTGTGATTTTATAAGAACACAATTGCCTCATCTTCCATGATATAGATTGTCTTGTGAATTAGTTTTCATATTGACTCCATAAGCCCAATGGTAGTAAACCTTATACATCTTTCACCTGCACAAAAACAGATTCAATCCAATTCAATGTTAGCCATATGCTTTCAAGTTGTTCATTGAATATCCATTATCCTTTTGAGAGAGCACTCTCACGCTGGAAAGGCTAATTTCCAGTTACAATTGGTTTGAAATAGCTACTCTAAGTTTACCATTGAAGCAGCCCAACATGACTCAATTTGGTGATAACAATACCAATGATAGTTTACAGCAAAAGAAGGCATATTCATTATGGTTGTCCTTGAGAGATTTTGGCCATCACATGACATCTCCCATCACATGACATTCTATATGTCCTTCAGCATGTTGTTGTTACTCCATGATTCACATGATGATGTGAAGAGGCAGCAAGATCTCTTGTTGCTTTGGTTGCTTTTGGGAGAGTTTGGCTTGTCCATCTTACATAGAGGAGATGGAGGATGGCAGCAAGATACCCTACTCCGATGGTTAGTATTGGGAGAATATGGTTTGACACTTTGGTCTACCCATATGTCTAGATTTCTTCTTTTGCATAATGTTGGAATGATGCTTGGAACCAACAAAGCCAACGAGGCTAGAGATGAGGGCATGTCAATGCTCAATGTACTTCATGAAGCATGGGATGAAGAGATGTATTGTAAGATGGAACTTTTCCTTTGTGGGAGGAACCACTATATTTTATGTATCTCATGTATTGATGATGATCTTGTACATCATATGGTTGTCACTTGGTACCTCATGGTGAAAGGAGGACATCTAACCATACAGTTGGAGTTCATTCTATGCATTTTTGAGAGACAAATTTGGAACCAAACATGCATGACACATTGCAGCAAATGGAGGAGGCATTCCTTATGTCGATGCCATTTGGAGGGAAATGGATGTCTTGTGGATCTACTTTTGCAGTTTCTTGAGGTCAAGCAACATTTTACCGGGGAGGACTGTAATATTCCCAAATTTTCACTTGATATTTGGAATATTAGATTTCTTAATTTTCTTAATGAATTAAGTAAATAAAAGGGTGGAGGGACCCATAATCGTCAAGATGAATAAATATCCACTTTTAATGTGTGAATGTGGATTAATTAAGCCTAGATCTACATAATGGGGTAGTGGGGCAACTACTAATGTGAATGGATTGGAGATCATGTCTCATTAATGAGATAGATTACAGAGGTTGAACCACTCAACTAAGATCATGGAAGGCATCTAATGAAAGATCATAAAGCATTCATGATGAAGTGATGGAGGAAGTGGTGCAATTAATGCACACATGATGGAGAGGGTGTGCATTGTATGTAGACGTGATGGATGACTTGGAGAGATAGCGCAGTCAAACATGGAGGATTATGTCCACATGCACAGTGCAGTTTAGAGATGGGCCAAGGCATGGGAAGGCTCATAAACTATATAAAGGAGATGAATACAACAATGAAGGCAGGCTATTGAATATAGATTTTGGAGGTCTTTTTAGATCTGTAATTTTAATGAGACATTCCATGCTTTCTTTGGCTATTTAGCTAAGATTGCAAGTGTTTTTTAGCATAGGGTGTTCCTGGTCGGGAATCCATCCTTTTTCTTTGAGTGATCTCTAAGGAAGAGGGTTGTACTTCATTCTACATCAGGCATAGGTGCCACTTATCTTTTCCAACATCTGCAGAACATCTACCTTCAGGAATTATGCAATTTTTTAAGATCAATTTGGAGGTGGATGTTGTCTTTAGTATTTCAGCTGGAGAACCAGTGTAGGATTATTCCTATTACCTTGGGCTTGAAGATCAGAATTCCCAGGGATTCATTTCAGATCTGGCATCAGGCCAAACATTATTGACCTCCTATAAACAGCAGTCCCATCAAGGATTGTGTATTCCATCATTGCGAATCCAAAGGAGGAAGGAAGTTACTATTATTTCAGCTAGTAATCATGTAAGGGATCATCCCCTCACCTTGCCATCCCTATTTCCATTAGCCTGGAGGTTATTTCAGCATATTTTAGCAGGCATAGTGCCTCTCCCTCTTGTACAGTGCAGTTTTTGTAGTAGCTACATATTCAGTTGCTGCAACTTGAAGGAGGAAGAAGAGGAGACAATATCGTAAGCTCCTGGCTTGTAGATCTGAAGGAGGGATCAACCCTCAAAGCTCAGATATATTTATATAAAATATTGCAGCCATATTTGGATCAAATCTAGCTTTAGATATGTATAACCCGGCAGTCAAAGGATCAAATCCTAGGAGGGTGATTTTCCAAATTTGTAGATCTAGAAAATCCTTTCTAGGTTATCTTGGGTTCCCATCACATTGGCTAGATCTTGAATCTTGGCATCATCAGAGCTCCTAAACTCCCTATATCCACATTTCCTTTTGTATCATTTTCATGTATATCAGCAGCAGAAGGGATAGCGCGGTATTATTTCCTGTAAGCTCACCAGTTATGCAGTGCTAGTTGTAGCATGTTTGCAGGGTGATTCTAGGACATCTCTTTGGCTATATCTACTCATCTTTTGTACATTGTGTAAATGAATCATCTCCATATAATAAAATGGCTCAGCTTCTCTATATATTCTTATGTTTTCTTTAGATTTATTTTTTACTTAGTTTCAGTTCTTGTATTGTGTTTCAGTATTACTGCATTCTCCCTTTTGGGATATTACAAAAATTTTGTATCTTTTATGCCCCATCCTCCATCCTTCGCCCTCCTAGAAATCTCTTTTACATGAACAAGTTTTATTTTCTTTTCATCCTCTAGCCCTTCCCAAAGGAAATTTGCAATAATAGAATATATTTGTTTTTTTATGAACTTTCTGTTTGAAGAAAAATTGTTATTAATGCCAAAGGAGACACCAGATCAAAGAAATGACAACATAGGCTAGTAGAGGACATCAAGCCCTTTCCAACAAGAATTTACTTTCCTCCTAATCCTCATAGTTTGAGAGAACATGAATTTACAAGTTGAATATTTATATTTTTGAAGCCAGCTGACATGAGCCTACATAAATACAAGTTGGCTCCTCCTCAAAGCGATATGTCTCTTCACAATAGGGAAAAACAAGTACAAATAAAAAGTTTGGCTCCTTGTTCTAGTTATCAACCTGCTTTAGATCATAGAAGATGAGCAGCACAAGAACAAAAATATTTCACAACTCATGAACTAAAGGAGGCAAGGGAGATGAAGATGTTGAGAAATCCAAAGAGTGACAAGTTAATTGATTTCTCTTATTATGACATTATCTTGTGATGTTTTCATTATTATTATTTTTCTTTTGACTTATATTTTCTTATAATCACAACTAATCCCAAGCAACAAATAGAAGAGGACACAAGATGTAGGCATGCAGCCAGGGAAAACCACACACTAGGGGAAAACCCAGTCAAAATTCTTCCTTTAGTAGATCAAAACAAGATGATACAACCAAGACCCTCACAATCTAGACCCAAGACTTCCTCCATCAAGTCAACCTTGTATTTTCTTCTTCAATTCTTAGTCACGTGAGTATTATCTCTCATCATACTTCTTGCAGTCATAGATAGCTTAGATCACTGGTAGATCTCCATTGGTAGTTGTACCAAGTTCCTTTTCTTCAACGAGTTGTAGATTGAATGTAATTATTCACTGCTTCGATATTATCAATGCTTCCCATATACATATCACTGCTTTGATCTTATCATTTCTTCAGCCCTTATACATATCAGTGCTTCGACCATAAACATATCACTAAGACTGAATTCTTCTTCTGAAATATATAGTGAAGTTATGACATAACTGTGACTATGATTTCACCCAATATATGAAGATGATACGAACCCAATCTCTTAGGATGATCTGAATTACCTTACTCTGACATCTATCTGAATTTATTCACTATCATATCCAAACTACCTACTGAGATTTACACAAAACTTCACACTGCACTTGCTTTTGAGATCACACAAATTCATCTCTGAAATTGATCTGAACTTGACTCATTGTGGTATGTCGAATCCCTGTGACTTGTTTCCATCGAAAACCTTCTTTGTAATTTGAGCGAAGTTACATCTCTTCTAGACTGTGGTTTCACCAATCCTCATTCTCTGAAACAAATATGAATTTGTCTTCTTGTCATTTGAGTGAAGTTATTATACTCCTATATATAGTTTTTTGCTTTTGAAATAGGCCGACATGAGTTCATTTGAGTGTAGCCGACTTGATGATGATTTGTTTGATGCCAACAATAAGGAGACTTTGATGGAGGAATCTTTGACCAAACAAAATTTGATTTTGAGTTAAATAAACAATCCTTAGGCTTGACCGAAGACAATTGACCCAAGCATGAAACACATGCTTTGAAAAGTCAGTTAAATTAAAAATAAATTCTTTTTTCTTTATTTTGACAAATATATTTCATTTTCACTCAAATTCAATTTATGAGGACTGAACCTAGTTACATTCTTAAACACTCCCTCTTAACTAGGGAGATACTTATATTTACATATAATTATAGAGGTAAATGGAAGATATCAAAACACATCATCTACAGAAAATTTTAGGCACCACAATGCCATGGACTAGATTCCTAACCAGGGAAATCTATCCAAGGTCTCTCAATAGTTTAGGAACCACAATGCCATGGATGAGAGGCCTGACTAGGGAAATCAATCCAAGTGGGACTAAGATGGAATAAAGCTTTCAGCCTCCCTAGGTACCATTAGGCATACTTACCATCAACCCAGGGATCTAGGTGTGTATCTGAGGTCAAAGCTCTATGACCAACACCACCATCCCTACTTAAGGACCTAGAAATCAATACAAATTGTTACTATATGTCCTCCTAAGAAATGTTTCACTCACAAAGCCTCAACACTCCTTGATCCAACAGATCAAGGACAACGAATCTCTCCTAATCAAACTGATCAGTAACCAACATACTATGAAAACTTTAAGAGATTTAACTATAAATACACAACCCCAATCCATAATATACTTTCACATGTTCATAAGCAAATAAAAACCTTTGGGGTCTTTCGTACAACTAGATGTCGCTTCTCAATTTATCATAGTAGGACTATCAATTGAATATTTGACAGAAGATTCCTATTTTCCTTTCCTACTTTACATGCAGCAACATATTCTTCAAAATGTATTCTCCAATCAATACTATGACATACCCTCCCTCTTAACCAACGAGAATTATTCTATCCAGACTCCCTCTTAACTTAGGGAGATCAACTTCTTCTTATGACATTGGAAAATCTTTCATGGCTTCCATACTTCTCATCCTGCTTATCATATCGACTTCTCTTACAGAAATCTTCCCCATCTTGAAGATGATGTACCTGCACAACTTAGATAGAAAGTACAACCAAATCTATAGAAGCATGGTTAATCATATCAAAATGGAAGCATTAGACTTTACAAACATAATCAGCAAGAGACTATACTTTTTATACTTCAACTTATTTCCCAAGTTTCATTACAAACCCTAAATCACATCAATAGCTCAATTAAGGTATCTAGGGTCTCAACATTACTTTCAACAAGTTATTTTATATAGAAAACCCTAGAAACAAATCAGATTAACGCATCTAACAACTTTTAGAATTCATATGTTATACTACCTACTAGGATTTCATGTAAACCCTAGATTTCTACATGAGCTCTAACAATCAATCACAGCTTATCAACATGGATAGCTTCTACTATGGTTTGATGTAAACCCTAGATTTATCATTTACAAATTCTCAAAAATCACTATATAGATTCATAGATTCCAGATTGTTATATCAAACATCTTAAAGATTTAACTACTACTAGGGTTTAGCTGCAAAACCATAGATTTTCCAAGCAATGTTATTCTAGAATATTAAACTTTGACTAGGGCTTGTTTCCAAACCCTAGACCTCATGACTATTAATAATTAGGTCAACACACATATCTAGGAATAAGCACATCATATGTCAGACAATATTAATACATTATACATATATCGACCTAGACCAAGCTAGGGTTTCGATCAAATGGACACATATACACCTAGGGTTTCATTCCTAGGTACTTACTTTAAAGAAACAACAAGGGTTTTGCTTATAGATCCGGCTAAACCCTAAATATCTAGGGTTTCAATTCATAATATAGCAAACCCTACTTTACCAAAACTTCAAATGTTTAGGGATTTCAGACGACACCATTCAACCCTAACAAGTTAGGGTTTTTATGATCATACCAAAACCCCAAACATGACATCATCATCAAAAATTTTAAATATCATTTTCAATAACCCTAAGCAGGCTAGGGTTTCACACATTATCATTAGAATACTCTAAAGTTAGGGTTTTCCAGAGAACCTTTCTAGGGCTCTTATACAAATAAACAAAGATATGAGGAGGGTAGATTTATCAGATGATGAATCACCCTAAACAAGAATCTTTATGATTCAAGACAACTAGACATAATGATGTTAGTAATGTAACAAAAATTTCAAAATAAGATGAACATACTTTTTATATTAAGAGAATTTTATAAGGTGTATTGTCTAACACATATCTAGAGATGTTCCTTGACAAACCTTGCAAGAATTCTTTAAAGCGTTCTCTTTGTATTAAGCCATGATATTTTATACATGTAATACATACTTTCAAGCAAGAAATGTGATACCAAGAGCATGATTTAATTTCTCAAGATAGATCTTCTACGTAATCATGGAGGATGGAATCCTATGATATTGAAATCCAAGTTCTTCCTTCTTCCTATCAATATTAGGACTTTTTCTTGAAATCCTAGATTACTTGTAAACCCGATTAAGGTTCTAATATGAGATTTTCTTATGTTATCTAGGGATTACAATCCTTACCCTAGACTAGCTATGAACCATTTAAAATTAGATATATTGAAAATCTAAAAGCTTATGTTTATACGTGCCTTGTGTTTACATACCTCTGATTTTGATAGCCCGTTAGACTTGTTGCAGTGACAATACTTGATTTCTTTGAGTGGGTTCCTTGTGCCCAAACTATCATTTCAGATCCTCAAATAGTAAAGCTTGTATTTCTTTTTCCATAGGACAGACTTTAGATTCCTTTCATAGTCTTCAAATGAATGATTTTAGATCTCATATTAAGCTTATAATAGTGCTCAGAATTTTAGACCAGACTTGGATCAGCTTATATAAGTAATTTGGACTTCAAACTATTCTTCAAGTGTAGGAGGACCGCTATTATTCTTGTAGCATGTCGTCCTTATTCACACTTCGATCCTGAGATCCTAATTATACGTTGAGGCAACTTTCTTATATTATATTCTTGTGATATCCTTTCCTTACTTCGGTCACACTTCAGCTAGTCTTGGTGCTTTATTTATGCGGTTACAATATATACGTATCTTGGTCCTTTAGTCCTGTGGTGGCAATATAGATATGACTTGGTTCTTTATAAATTTGATGGAAATATAGAAAAAAATTTACACTACGCTTTTGTGACAGCTTGAATATCTCAGTTTGTAGTTATATAATACTTCTATCTGAAATAGTATTATGAACTCCCTCTTTGAGATATCAAACTTGATCTCTGAGATATATCGAACTCTTTTTTATTCTGCAATTGCACCGAACTTGTATCTCTGCAATAGCACTCAACTTCTTCTTTGTAATAGCACCAAACTTCTTCTCTCTGATTTTGACAGTAACTTTGCTCTAATTCCAAAATATTCTTGCCAATAACTTTATCTTCTTTTACCATAGCTTAGATACCATGTTGAGAAATCCAAAGAGTAGCAAGTTAATTGATTTATCTCATTATGTCATTAACTTGTGATGCTTTCATTATTATTATTTTTCTTTCAATTTATCTTTTCTTATCATCAAGACTAATGCCAAGAAACAAATAAAAGAGGACACAAGATGTTGGCAGGCAACCAGGTAAAAATCTCATTATAGAGAGAAAATCTGGCCAAAATTATTCCTTTAGTAGATTCAAAACAAGATGAAACGACAAAGACCCTCACAATCTAGACCCAAAACTTCCTCCATCAAGTCAACCTTGTATTTTCTTCTCCAGTTCTTAGTCCTGTGAGTAGTATCTCTCATCATACTTCCTGCAGTCATAGATACCTAAGATCATTCATTGGTAGATCTCCACAGGCAGTTGTACCAAGTTCCTTTTCTTCAACGAGTTGTAGACTGAATGTACTTCTTCACTCTTCGACCTTATAAATGCTTCCCGTATACATATCACTGCTTCGATATTATCATTGCTTCAGCCCTTATACATATCAGTGCTCCAGCCATAAACATATCATTGAGACTGAATTCTTCTTCTGAAATCTATAGTGAAGTTATGACATGACTGTGATTGTGGTTTCACCCAATCTCTGAGGATGATCTAAATTACCTTACTCTGAAATCTATCTGAATTTCTTCACTGTCATATCCGAACTACCTACTGAGATTTACACCAAACTTCACACTGCACTTGCTTCCGAGATCACACAAATTCATCTCTGAAATTGATGTGAACTTGTATCCTTGTGGTATGTTGAATCCCTGTCACTTGATTCCATCGAAAACCTTCTCTGTAATTTGAGAAAAGTTACATCTCGTCTAGACTATGGTTTCACCGATCCTCGTTCTTTGAAAAACATCTGAACTTGTCTTCTTGTCGTTTGAGAAAAGTTCTTATACTCATATATATAGTTATTTCCTTTCGAAATAGGTCGACATGAGTTCATTTGAGTGTATCCGAATTGATGATGATTTGATTGAGGCCAACAGCAAGGAGACTTTTATGGAAGTGTCTTTGACCAAAGAAAATTTGATTTTGACTTAAATAAACAATCCTAAAGGTTACAATGGAAGTTTGATCCAAGACAATTGACCCAAGCATGAAATCCATGCTTTAACAATTCAATTAAATTAATAATAAAAGTTCTTTTTCTTTATTTTGACAAATATATTTAATTTTGACTCAAGTACAATGTATGAAGACAGAACCTAGTTACATTCTTCAACAAAAGATTGTTTGAACTTTTATGTTGAGAAGACCTTGCATTGGTTCTTGGAATTTTTTCTATAATTGGATCTTAGTCTATATCTATTTTCTGTGAAAGACTACTCGGCCTCATTTGCAGCATTCTACTACATAAACTCAGATTATGAGACCTCCTAGCAGCTCGGACCTGTGACAAGAAAATCTCAAGACCTACGCATACATTCTCAGACTTGTGGAAACACATTGCGGACCTATGGCTTAGTTCAGACTTGTCATAACATTTTTGGACATGTGCCTAATACTTTGGACCTGTGACATAAAACCGCAGACTATGGGATATGTGAAGTTTAAACCTGTGGGTAGAACTTTTAGGAGCTCGGGCCTATGGCATAAAAACTCAAATTGTGGCATGTGTGAAGTTCAGACCTGCGAGTATACTTTTAGGAGCTCGAACCTGTGGCAGAGGAGCATGGACCTATGGCATAATCTTTGATGGTGATCTCAAGCTTGGGCTTATCACATTTGGACTTGTACCGTGGTAGTAATGTTGATATCTGAAGCTTGGAGTATAGAAAATCCAAAAAATTATGATATGCTAGTATGAAAAATATGAAAACAAATTTATTTTCACATAGACACTGAATTTTTCTAACAAATAGCAGTGGAATAAAGCGGAAATAAGACGCATAATTTCACATAAGAAACAACACAATTTTATGGGGAACACAGAGGAAAACCCTCACTTGCTTCAGAATTTTATTGAGTAAAAATAAGCAATATATCTTATACAAATACAAGCTTGTTTCAATATAAAAATACAACGATTCTCATGCCTGTTCTAGGTCTGAAACCCTTACTGGATCCCTGATATACTTCCTCCTTCTATGTGCATTAGAGGCTCCTATTTCCTAGTGAAATTCCTAGGAAATAGCCTCTTATTTACTGGCGATGGTTGAGATCCTATTAATAGGGAATTTCAATATTTCTATGAGCACTTCAAGAAGAAATTACCCTCCAAAATAATTCGCTGAAGGAAACCTTGGCTCGTTCCTCCACAAGCTCACTTGCTCACAAACTCATGCTCAAGAATAATGAATAAGTATGCCTTTGATATCCTTATAAGCACTTCTATTTGGCTATTGTTAGCCTAGTTTCTAAATTAGGAAGTTGAACTGGAGCTTTTCTAGCTAACAAAAGTCAGCACACTTAGTTAACTGGATCCTCCTAAAATTTAGGAGGCTAACTCCACTTGAACATTCTGTGCCCAATTTAACTAACACTAGAGGATAGATAACTCGGTCCTCCACAAACTCGCACTAGTCAAAATGCTTCTTGAACTCATCCACATCGAACTCATGCATGATTAATAAGATCACTAAATTGATTCATTGAATTAAGGCACAAATCAAGGAATCCATTCCTTCGTTAATTTCAACACTCCCTCTTAGAAAGGAAGGAATTGTGTACAACACCCAACTTATCTCTATGATGAACAAAATTGCTTCTTGTCAATGCCTTGGTCAATATGTCTATTTTTTTCTCCCCTGTTGGAATGCACAGTAGCTTGACTATCCCCTTCTGCACACAATCTCTAAGATGGTGATACCGGATCTCGAATATGCTTTGAGCGATCATGAAAAATTGGGTTCTCGGAGAGCTTAATGCAATTTTGATTATCACAATCTATCATTGTAGGGTCCATCCTCTATATAAAAAGTCCCCAAAGTAACTTCCTCATCCAAATAAACCCATAAGTTTCTTGACGAGCAGCCATATACTCAGTGTCTACTAAACTGAGTGCAATCAATCTTTACTTCTTATTGTACTAAGAAACTGATGCTGAACCAATGTTGAAGATGCCACCTGAATTACTCTTCCTCTTTGTGGAGCTCCCTTCCCAATCTACATCTATGAATCCCTCAATCCTCACTCCATCAACTTGTCTGTACCACAATCCATATTTTTTTGTGCCTATGATATATCTCAAAACATGCTTTGCAGCAACCCAATGCACTATGGTTGGTTCAACCATGAACTGACTCAATCGGTTGGCTGCAAAACAAATATCAGGTCATGTGTTTACCAAGTACATCAAGGACCCAATGAGTTTCTTGTATATTGTAGGATCCATTTGCTCTCCTCTGAAACATCCACCTTCCTCCCATTTGTGACTAGAGGTGTGGCCATGGGTCTGCAATCATGCATATGAAAACTCCATAGAAAATTTTTTGTGTACTTTCCCTATCCCATGAATATCACACCATCACCCTACCAAACTTCCAAGCTAAGAAAATAGTTCATAAGCTCGATATCCATCATCTCAAACTCCCTTGAAAGGGCCTCCTTGCAATCCTATATTAGGATCTCATTTCTAGTCAATATAAGATTGTCGACATAGAGAACTAGAATGAGGGGAAGCCCACCAACCATGATGTAGTACAAATAAGCATCTGACTCACTCTTAGTGAAGCCCAAAACTCGAAGGTAGTTTTCAATCTGAGTGCACCATGCTCTCGGAGCCTAGTTAAGCCCATAAAGAGCCCTCTTCAGTTTACACACATGGGTATCTCTGTTGAATTGCTCAAACCCCTCTAGCTACTCTATACTCCTCAACAAATCCATTGAGGAATGTTGTCTTCACGTCCCTCTAGTGGATCTTCCACCACATCTGTGTTGCAAGTTCTAAAATAGTTCTAATGGATGAATATTGTGCTACAGGGGCAAAAGTATCCTCATAGTCTATGCCCTCAATCTATGAGAATCCCTTGGCCAAAAAAATTGCCTTGAACTTCTCCACATTCCCATTTGCTCCATGATTCAACTTGTACACCCACTTGGATCCAACTATTGATTTCTCCTCAGGTCGTGGAATACTCTTCATTCTTCATGATAGAGGAATACTCTTCCACCATGGCATCCTGCCAAACTTATTAAGAATTCGCCTCCTTGTAAGAGGAAAGCTCAATGTCCACCAAACTCTGTCATTAGTGCCATATAACTTATGTATCTTTGTGGTTATTTACTCTACCTAAACATGGTGATAGGAGCGGTTGTTTACTCTAGCTAAACATGGTGATAGGAGCCTTGACTTTCTCCTGAGCTTCCTGATTCAACCTCTCGACCCACTCGGCCTTCTTCCTCCCTGTGGTGGGTGGATCTAGCTGATTTGTATGCTCTCAACCTAGTTTCTCCTCCTCATCCTACTGCAAATCTTGTCGCGGTACTCTAGAATTGCCACTACATAGTGGTTGTGGCTAAATCAGAGGTGCTAGCTACGATTCCTATTTGGGGGCAAGTATATCCTCCTCAGATACTGCAATATTCTCACACTCTAAGGAAACTCTCAAAGCCTGATCCTCCTTGAATCTCACATCTCACCTCAAAATTGTCTTCCTAAGTCCTAGAAGATACACCATGTATGCCTGAGATGTTTCACTATACCCCATTAAAATACCCTTCTCTATTGTGGCATCCAATTTCTTCCTATTATCTTTGGACACATGATAGTAGACCTTTGTGCAAAATATCCGGAAGTGTGAAACATCAAGCTTCTTTCCTATGAAAGCCTCCTCTAGTGTTACTCGTCCAAGTACCCTGTGTGGACTCATGTTATGTATAAATACCGCAGTTTTGCATGTTTCTGCCCACAAGAGCCTAAGAAGATCTTTATCATGCAACATAGCCCTAGTCGCTCCAAGAGTACTCATGTTCTTCCTCTCAACCACCCCATTATGATGAGGGTTATGAGGTGATATCAACTCTCTCCTAATACCTTATTTTGCACAAAAATCCTTCAAGGAGTTGGAGATATATTCTCCACCATTATCACTTCTCACTACCTTGATTTTCTTCCCAGTCTACTTCTCTACCAAGTACTTAAACTCCATGAAACTGTCTAAGACCTCATCTTTCTTTTTCATAAAATAAATCCAAGTTTTTCGAGAAAATCATCAATGAAAGTAACATAATACATGTGTCTCATCAGTGATGGAGAAGAAAAGGGCTCACACACATCTAATTACACCAGATCCAAAATCCCTTTGGCTCTGCTATCCTGGCCATGGAAGGAATACTTGGCATACTTACCAAGCATGCACCCCTTGCACACTTCACTCTTGTCGAGGATGCTTGTGGGTTGTTGGGGTTCCCATGTTTTGGCTAGATTGGCAAGACCAAAAGATGAGACAACATCATAACCACTTTGGGGCCCTAGGATCTAGCCCTCCTGGACCCGGAGAGGGATCTCTCCAAATAAAGCAAAGAATGATATATCTTTGAAGCTCAAGATGAGGTATTAGGCTAGTTATGAAGCACAAGGGGGGGTTTTAAATGATTTGGTTGGTTGGTTGTTGGGTTGGTCATGAGATCATAGACTAAGAAGGTAATGGAAATAAAGGAGCAAAGCAGTAGGACGTTTTCGGTCAAAGAGGATAGGTCAAGAAAGTGCCATCCATTGGGCTATGGAGTCATGAAAGGGAATTACTTGCAAACCACTAGCCAAGGCTTTCAGAGGGCAAGTCATCTATACTAAAGGATCTTTTAGATAGATGATGGAATGGAACATTAAGGATTGAAAGTGAAAGAAGGAAAGACACCCAATTTATGTCAATAGATCAGGTCAGAGGTCATTTAACTCCAGACCTGTTTGGACATACTCATAGGCATCTCTCAATGGGGGAAAAAAGGGGCAGCTTATAGATCAGACCAAAGGTCATTTAACTCCGATCAACTTTGGTGCTCAAGGAAAATAGAGATAAGTTTTAACGAGTCGGGGTCTATAGATCGAAAGGACTTTGAACCTTGATACTTTGACACATTGAAGAATATCCAAACAGCTTAGGAATTCCTTTCTGACTATGTGACATATGGAACCACTACAATGGTTAAATTAGCTGAATTTACTCTTAGATTCACAATCAGCAGAAAACATTAAAGGCAAGGAGAGCAGAAACATAGGGTACCTAACAAGGGTAAATCCTATGCCATATTTCTAATGCAAGCCAGTAGAAAATGAACAGCATGGAAAATGTAATAAATAATGTGATAAGAAAACATCACCCGTAGTAATAGACCAGGATCCTGTGAAATTTGCTTGATCAATTGATGCAAAACCAGTCACATACACTGAGCTCAATATCTGTTACAGTCCAGACTTTCTCCTCCCAGCCTACTACATTACAAACTACTCTGCTACTCTCTCCCAAAACTATTCTAACAGTAAAAAATGAATCCCTCTAACTACAACAGCAACAACCAAACAACAACCTTTTACAATATGTTCTTCAGGATTCTTATAGGAGAAAAGAATAACAGGAGTAGATGTAAACTTAAATGCAGCATTAAAACTCTGAAGCAGCAAGAGGGTCGAGGCCCCATTCAGTTTAAATTCTAGGCACTTATCTCTGGCACTCTTTGAATGAAAGAGTGGTCTTCGTCAGGCTGCAATTTACTCAATGTATGTCTCTAATGTACTTGCTGCAACATTCTGGTGAATTAAAAAAGGTAGCATAACGATGCTAGGGTCTGCCATACCGTGTAACAAATGTTCTGATAGCATAGGACTGTTGCCAGGGCTGGAATTTCCCCAGGAACATGGTATAGAATGAAAGCAGCATGGGCACTTCGTCCTTTCACTGGTGGGAACATTCCGCTAATGGTGACATTGATATACATCATTTTCTGTGCATTGGACCTTCTGAGCGATCCACGATGTCTTTGAACTGGTACCTTTGCCTTCTAAATTATCGAATTAAGGCTCAGAATCTACAATTACAGGCCCTAAACGCTCTGTTTTCCCACTGATACTCTTTTGCTGCTCCATTCCAGTCTTCATCAGTGAAAATTGCGCTTTAATGGCTTCTGCGGAGGTTTTTACAGGGTTTAAACATGTTCCTTTAATGAAAGTCTTGTCGGCATACCTTTCCAAGCCTTTCTTCATAAATACAATCTCCTCTTCCCTGCGTTCTTTGCCACCGTGAAAGTGACTGTGAACAGAGGAGGTTTTTACCACCTAAAGCCCTGCAAAACACGAAAAAACGTTAAGAAAACATGCACGGGGAGGGTGGATGCAGCGGGGACGACGAAATTGGATATGCAGACTAGTAAAATGGCGGAACAGTGCAGGGTGACGGCGAAAATGTAGTGAAACCATGGAGGATGGTTTGGTGAAAGTTGGCGGACTGCGACAAAGTTAAAACACAAATGATTGAAATTTGACCTTTGAACGAAATATATAGGAGGATGGAAGGAAATGTGACAAAACACGTGGAATGGGTGATGTGGCGAGACCGGGTCAATGGCGGGCGTGCATTAAATCTGGGCCGTCCGATCTCAGGAGGAGATCGACGGCTGAAAATGCGTCGGGGGGCGATCAAATCTGGACCGTCCGATCTCAGGAGGAGATCGACGGTGGAAAACGTAGCGGAGGGCAATGGATGGCGGGCCAGGGGTACTGTTTGCCTTGGTTAACTCCCGCGCAACTTCGTGGTGTGACTACCGTCGGATGGCCCGCCCCAGATCGGACGGTGTACAACAATATCGCACCAGATCTATGGACAAATGATAACGCGCGATGGAGGGCGGTTTATGAACAGTGCGTGAAGCCACGCGTCACGTGATGAGTGGAATCACTCCGAAATAAAAAAATGCCACCCACCTCCCAAAGGCGGTGCGATAGATACCGCCGGTTTCTGCACAGTGTTTTGGCGCGGGGACCACTGGGGCAGATGAATACAGAACGTTGATCTGAAAATTGAATAGACGGTTGTGATGCGATCGGAGGGGAAAACAAGTGGGCCACGGGCGCTATGGAGCTTGCGACAACCATCCGATCTGTATAGATCGATGGCTCAAAACGCTCATGATACATATTTGCGATAAGCGCCTTTCGGGTTAGCGTCAGGTTCTAGCACCCAGGTCACGGGGGAAATGGTTTTAGGGGGCTGGCCGAAGGGGGCTAGGCCTGTCCTAAGGTGGGAAATGGGTTTTTGGCCCGTTTTTAGTGCATTTCAAGGCCAATGAGTAACGATAAGGGAAAAAGGGGAAATTAAACAAACCATGGGTGTGTGTAGGATTTAGGGGGGATTTGGGGGTAAAAAAAAAGGTAACTTTGACAAAGGGAAAAAGGGTTGAAAGGGATGTTTGTTGTTTTGCAAGGATGCAGAGGGCAAATGAAGGCCTTTAGGAGCACAATTTATCATCATCAGTGAGGCCTATTGACTCAAGAACAACGTAGGGAAATAATCAAAGGGCAGAGAGCATGAAAAGGCTTCAAGGATGATGTGTTTTCAGAGGAAATGCATTCCTTGAAGGCTCAAAAACATTTTAGCCCCCTATTTTCTTGTCAAAAATTTATAAGGGGCTAACAGTGGCTCCACATGGGGATGGCTTCTTCTTGAAGGAGTCAAAAATTCAGAGAATAGATCTTTGGAGTAGGCCGGATACCGTGCCAGCTCAATCTTTTCTTTCTCGGAGAATCTTTTGCCACACAAACCATGAAGACATCATATCAGCAGAAAAATTCTCCCAAACAACTACCTACCCACACTATAGTCCTAACATTTATCTTTTTGGGTGCATTTGGACTAGCAGACCCTTTACATCATTTATTTTTTACAAACAAGAAAATAAACCTATTCTATTTCTACCCTTATTGCTCCATGAGGCCAAATTAGATTGTTGGCCTCATAACTTTCTCTACTTACACTACTATATGCTAGGATTAGACTGTCTAACAGATTTCTTCTCTACATTCTAAGACATAATTTGAAAAACAACCAAGCCAGGATTAGATGTCTGGCTTGCTGGACTTTGCAGAAATTAAAAACAACTAACTACATGCTCCCAGCTGAGCTTTATTGAGCTTTTCCCACCTACCCTACTCTAACTGGACTATTTACAAGTCTAGCTTACAAACAATGTCTTCCAATGCAACTAGTCCATCAAGTGATCCCATGACTGGTCTTTCTTGCTCAACTCTTTGAGCATGCTAGATAGGCAGGGCTGCTCCCACTCTTTTTGTTCCACAACAGCAGCTACAAAAAATTTTCTTGCTATCTACAACATGCTGCTCAAAAATACCCTTGATCCTTCTTCAAATGTGTGCAGGAAATGTGCATAAGGATCATGATATGATACCTGGTGATGAATATTTGGCAAGCAGGCTTCAACCAGGATTTCTTCTTCTGCCACTGGGTTGAGAAAAACACTCTCTTGGGGTAGAGTGTCTCCTTCATCTTCTGAACTGGAGGACTCATCATATATTGCAGTTGAGTCATCTTGGAGCTCCAGTATGTTCTGATCTGGTGGGTTGAGATCTGTGAAAAGATCTATGTATTCTTGAGCAGGGGTGTATTCCTTTGCTTCCTCTTTTTCAAGAGAAGGCTCCTTGCTTTGATTCTGCTCAAGATTCTCTTCTTTTCTTTCTTCCTCATCATTTAAGATGAAAGGTTGTTGATCTCCATCTTCATGGCACTCACTACTGATGATCTGAAGTGTAACAAAGTGAAGATTCAATGAATCTACATCTATCACTATGCTTTCAAAACTCTCCCCATCAGTATCGTAGATAGGCTGACTGGGTTCATTACTTCTCTGAAGTTGATGGCTCTGATCTTCCTCCCATGAATCTAAGGATGATGGTCCTGCAAGCTCAGCTTCCCTTTGAAAACAATCATCATCAAACAGATCATAAATAGGAAAATCATAACTGTAAGTAATGTCACCCAACAAACCTTCTAGATTTTCAGCAAGTCCTTCTTCGTTCTGATCCACAGAGGAGTCTTCTGGATCTGAATCATCAAACTTGTAAGATGAATGAGCAAGAGTGTGTGTTCTATAAAATATTTATGAGTTGGACTGCTGATTTAATATCTGATCAATCTCTTCTTCTGTCAAAAGAGGGGTTTCCCTCTCATCATGGATAGAATAACAGCAGTCCTCTTCCTCTTGTATTAGCTAATTTGGAGGCTGGATGTTTTCTTGAGCCTCTTCTTCCACGTCATATTCTACCTCTTCTATGTGGTCCCTTGTTTCCTCAAAGTAGCACTCCCTATTAGCCTTTGCTATTAGGTCCTGATACTCTCTTGTCAGTGTAACACAAGACATAGGTAAGAAATCAGGCAGTTCCTGATCACCTTCCTCTTCATCTTCAATAGATTCTTGATCATCATACATGTCTTGCTCATCTTCTCGGTCTTGAGTTTTTTCTTATTCTGGAAGAGGCATGGGCTGCTCTGAATAATCATCATTTGCATTCATATTAGCCATATACATCTCCAGCACTTTACCAAACATTTCTGCTATTCCATTTAATTGATCACACAAAGCATCTGGCTTTGTATCTTTGTCCATGTCTCGATCCATGTTTCTACAAAGAAGGCTACTGCATCTTCTCAACCAGTTCAGAGTCTTCTACCAGTGGATTCATTAGGTCTTTTGGGAGTTATGGAGTGTGGAGTTGCCAGGTGGATGAGTTTGACTGTTTGGAGCAAGCTGTTGTCCACCATTAGCAATTAAAAGCCAATCTAACCAAAGATCTTGGGTCTTTTGAGTGCCTAAGAATGTTTAAGGTGAAATGCACTCAGTTCCCTAGCGAAGTCGCCATTATGTTGGGGTTCCCATTTTTTGGCCAGATTGGCAAGACCAAATGATGAGACAGCATCATAACCACTTTGGGGCCCTAGGATCTAGCCCTCCTGGACCCGGAGAGGGATCTCTCCAAATAAAGAAAAGAATGATATATCTTTGAAGCTCAAGATGAGGTATTAGGCTAGTTATGAAGCACAAGGGGGGGTTTTAAATTATTTGGTTGGTTGGTTGTTGGGTTGGTCATGAGATCATAGACTAAGAAGGTAATGGAAAGAAAGGAGCAAAGCAGTAGGATGTTTTCGGTCAAAGAGGATAGGTCAAGAAAGTGCCATCCATTGGGCTATGGAGTCATGAAAGGGAATTACTTGCAAACCACTAGCCAAGGCTTTCAGAGGGAAATTCATCTATACTAAAGGATATTTTAGATAGATGATGGAATGGAACATTAAGGATTGAAGTTGAAAGAAGGAAAGACACCCAATTTCTGTCTATAGATCAGGTCAGAGGTCATTTAACTCCAGACCTGCTTGGACATACTCATAGGCATCTCTCAATGGGGGAAAAAAGGGGCAACTTATAGATCGGACCACAGGTCATTTAACTCCAGGTCAGCTTTAGCATGCTCCAAGGGAAAACAGAGATAAGTTTTAACAGAGCCAGGGTCTATAGATCAGAGAAGGACTTTGAACCTTCAATTCTTTGACACCAGCAAGAATATCCAAGCAGCAAACCCCGAATTCATACATCAGCTAGTAGCATATGGAACCGCTACACTGGTTAAATTAGTTGAATTTACTCTTAGATTCACAATCGGCAGAAAACATTAAAGGCAAGGAGAGCAGAAACATAGGGTACCTATCAAGGGTAAATCTTATGCCAGATTTCTGATGCAAGCCAGCAGAAAATGAACAGCATGGAAAATGTAATAAATAATGTGATAAGAAAACATCACCCGTAGTAATAGACCAGGATCCTGTGAAATTTTCTTGATCAATTGATGCAAAACCAGTCACATACACTGAGCTCAATAGTTGTTACAGTCCATACTTTCTCTTCCCAGCCTACTACATTACAAACTACTCTGCTACTCTCTCCCAAAACTATTCTATCAGTCAAAAATGAATCCCTCTAACTACAACAGCAACAACCGAACAACAACCTTTTACAATATGTTCTTCAGGATTCTTATAGGAGAAAAGAATAACAGGAGTAGATGTAAACTTAAATGCAGCATAAAACTCTGAAGCAGCAAGAGGGTCGAGGCCCCATTCAGTTTAAATTCTGGGCACTTATCTCTGGCACTCTTTGAATGAAAGAGTGGTCTTTGTCAGGCTGCAATTTACTCAATGTATGTCTCTGATGTACTTGTTGCAACATTCTGGTGAATTAAAAAAGGTAGCATAACGATGTTAGGGTCTGCCATACCGTGTAACAAATGTTCTGATAGCGTAGGACTGTTGCCAGGGCTGGAATTTCCCCAGGAACACGGTATAGAATAAAAGCAGCATGGGCACTTCACCCTTTCACTGGTGGGAAATTCTGCTGATGGTGACATTGATATATATCATTTTCTATGCATTGGACCTTCTGAGCGGTCCACGATGTCTTCAAACTGGTACCTTTTCCTTCTAAATTATCGGATTAAGGCTCGGAATCTACAATTACAGGCCCTAAATGCTCTGTTTTCCCACTGATACTCTTTTGCTGCTCCATTCCAGTCTCTGTCAGTGAAAATTGCACTTTAATGGCTTCTGCGGAGGTTTTTACAGGGTTTAAACCTGTTCCTTTAATGAAAGCCTTGTCGGCATACCTTCCCAGGCCTTTCTTCATAAATACAATCTTTGCGCATGCTCTTCCCTGCGTTCTTCGCCACCGTGAAAGTGACTGTGAACAGAGGAGGTTTTTACCACCTAAAGCCCTGCAAAACACGAAAAAACGTTAAGAAAACATGCACGGGGAGGGTGGATGCAGCGGGGACGACGAAATTGGATATGCAGACTAGTAAAATGGCGGAACAGTGCAGGGTGACGGCGAAAATGTAGTGAAACCATGGAGGATGGTTTGGTGAAAGTTGGCGGACTGCGACAAAGTTAAAACACAAATGATTGAAATTTGACCTTTGAACGAAATATATAGGAGGATGGAAGGAAATGTGACAAAACACGTGGAATGGGTGATGTGGCGAGACCGGGTCAATGGCGGGCGTGCATTAAATCTGGGCCGTCCGATCTCAGGAGGAGATCGACGGCTGAAAATGCGTCGGGGGGCGATCAAATCTGGACCGTCCGATCTCAGGAGGAGATCGACGGTGGAAAACGTAGCGGAGGGCAATGGATGGCGGGCCAGGGGTACTGTTTGCCTTGGTTAACTCCCGCGCAACTTCGTGGTGTGACTACCGTCGGATGGCCCGCCCCAGATCGGACGGTGTACAACAATATCGCACCAGATCTATGGACAAATGATAACGCGCGATGGAGGGCGGTTTATGAACAGTGCGTGAAGCCACGCGTCACGTGATGAGTGGAATCACTCCGAAATAAAAAAATGCCACCCACCTCCCAAAGGCGGTGCGATAGATACCGCCGGTTTCTGCACAGTGTTTTGGCGCGGGGACCACTGGGGCAGATGAATACAGAACGTTGATCTGAAAATTGAATAGACGGTTGTGATGCGATCGGAGGGGAAAACAAGTGGGCCACGGGCGCTATGGAGCTTGCGACAACCATCCGATCTGTATAGATCGATGGCTCAAAACGCTCATGATACATATTTGCGATAAGCGCCTTTCGGGTTAGCGTCAGGTTCTAGCACCCAGGTCACGGGGGAAATGGTTTTAGGGGGCTGGCCGAAGGGGGCTAGGCCTGTCCTAAGGTGGGAAATGGGTTTTTGGCCCGTTTTTAGTGCATTTCAAGGCCAATGAAGGGTAACGATAAGGGAAAAAAGGGGAAATTAAACCAAACCAGGGGTGTGTGTAGGATTTAAGGGGGGATTTGGGGGTAAAAAAAAGGGGAACTTTGACAAAGGGAAAAAGGGTTGAAAAGGGATATTTTGCAGGGATGCAAGGGGAAAATGAAGGCTTTTAGGAGCACAATTTATCAACATCAGTGAGGCTTATTGACTCAAGAACAACAAAGGGAAATAATCAAAGGGCAGAGGCACAAGGAGGCTTCAAGGATGATGTGTTTTCAGAGGAAATGCATTCATTGAAGGATCAAAACATTTTAGTCCCCTGTTTGCTTGTCAAAAATTTATAGGGGGCTAACACGGGTAAATATGTGAAAATCCATTGAAGGATCTTCAATTCCCCATGATGCAAGTGTCCCATGCACCTATGCCAAAGTTCACCCATATATGCACCACTTGCCTTACTGCTCAAGGTTGCATCTTTCTCTACCTGCAACTTGTAGAGATTCTTCACCCTCACACCTATCTGCTTCACTGCTCCTGAAGCTAGATGCTTGAGGTAAGCCTTACCTCTACTAAAGATGGAATCATATCCTTTATCCTCAAGGATAGCTACTAAAACAAAGTTCTTCTTCAACCATGGAACATAGAGAACATATTTGAGATGAAGAGTATTACCTGACTTGCTCTCAAAGCTAACAGTACCAACTCCATAGGTATTATACTTGTCATTATCTCCAAGCTCAATATTCACCTACATATCCTTCTCATCCAGTTGGTTGAAACACTCTCTATTTCTAGTCATATGGAAAGAAGCTCCTTAACCAATGTACCATGTAATACTACCTGTTGAGATTATCATGCAAGCTATCAATGATAAGTCCTCAAACTGAGAGGCAAACTCATCTACCTTAGTTAATGCCACTATAGGCTCCTTATTTGACCCATTATTCTTCTAGTTATGACACTTAGAAGCATAGTGTCCAAAAATATATAAATAGAAGCATTTGATCTTACTCGGATCTATCTTCTTCTTGTCACCCTTTTGATTGTTCTCACTCTTCACTTTGAATCTCTTGCCTTTGACTTTACCTGCAAGAGAAAGATTATCCTCCTCATTATCAACCTTGGAACCCTTATCACTACTTCTAGAAGTCTCAACTAGTTTGAGCCTTAAGCTCCTCCTGGACGAAGTCACTCTATAGGTGTTCCCAGTCTGACAACTTATCTCCTCCAGTAATGCTTTGGAAAAAAGTATGCCAATATTTGGTCAACCCATTCAGAGCCACACACACTAGCTCTATGTCCATGGGATTTTCAATAACAGTTGCAAAGTCACCACAAACTTCCTAAATTCTGGTGAGATAGGAAGTTACAATCTCACCCTTCTGCATCTTGATTGTCCTTGGCTTCTCTTTTAGGACCATATTTCGGTTCGTGGAAGAGTTATGATAGAGATTAACTAAGCCATTACACATGTCCTTTGTTATATCCTTACCTACAACATGAGGGACTACATGATCCCGAAGTCCATCTAGGATCACCCTCTTGCCCTCAGCCATCTGCCTTTGGAAGAGCCTCAACTCATTTAGATTTGAAGGCTCTGCGACACCTTACTCAATGAATTATTGAAGCCCAAACTCGTCCAACAAAAACACTATGCCATCCATTTTTTCCTTCACTTTCAATCCTAATCATGTGTGTGTTTTCATATTGAAGACAATGTTTTGATCAATTTTTTATCACAACTTTGATACCATGTAGAAAATCCACGAAATTCTAATATGCTAGCCTTGAACAATCTGAAAACAAATTTCTTTTCACATATAGAAGAATTTTTCTACCAAATAGTAGTTGAATAGAACGTAAATAAGATGCACAATTTCACACAAGAAACAACATAATTTTCTAGGGAACCCAACAATGGAAACCATCACTTGCTTCATAATTTTATTGAGGAAAATTGAGCAATAGATCTGATACAAATACAAGCTTGTTTCAAAATGAAAATACAATGATTATCCTGCCTTTCCTAGGCCTGAACCCCCGCTTTATCCTTGATCTGCTTCCTCCGATGTGCACTAGAGGCTCCTATGTCCAAGCACAATTCCTAAGGAAATAGCCTCCTATTTCCTAGCGCTGGCTAAGCTTCTATTAAATAGGGAATTTCCCAATTTCTATGCACACTTCGAGAAGAAATTTCCCTCCACAATAATTCGCACAAGGAAACCTTGGCTCTTTCCTCCACAATATCTCTTGCTCACAAACTCGTGCTACGAAATAATGAATAACAAGTGTGCCTTCGATCTCCTTATAAGCACTTCAATTTGGCTATGGATAGTGATTTTCTAAATTAGGAAGTCAAACTAGATATTTTCTAGTTAACAAAGGTCAATGAACTTAGTTAATTGGATCCTCCTAAAATTTAGGAGGCTAACTCCACTTGAACATTCAATTCCCAATTTAACTCACGCTAGAGGATAGATAACTCAGTTCTCCACAAACTCACACTAGTCAAACTGCTTCTTGAACTCTTCCACATCACTTGAACCCATGCATGATTAAGAAGATCACTAAATCGATTCCATGAATTAAGGCACAAATCAAGGAATCCATTCCTTTGCTAATTTCAACATGGAGTAGCCTTGTTAGAGCATTATTGAAGGTAACCTTGAAGCAATTGTAGACATTTTTGGATCACTTGTGAAGTAAGTCCTTTTTCTTCTTTTGGTTTTTACCAAGTTGAAGCTTGGTGGGATTGGAGTCTTGCTTGTTGACCAAGTTGAAGTTTGGATGTATTGAGAGGATTGAAGTCCTCAAGTAAACCAAGTTGGGGCTTGGGTATGATGTGAGGATTGGAGTCCTCACTCAAGGTTGGAGCCTTGAAAAGAATTGAAATTTTTTTTGTATAGGTTGGAGCTTGAATTGTTGTAAAGGAGGATTTAAGCCCTCATCATCTTATTAATAAAATTATTTTATTCTTGTTCATATTTTTGTGTCGTGGTTCAAGTTGTGATAAAAATCTTAACTGACATAACTTAACAATTGGAAAGAAATATTGATTCACCCCTCCTCTTGATATTTCCAACACTTTGGCAGCATATAGAGGTGGATCCAATAAAAATAAATACTCGACATAATTGACTTGTTCATAATCAGCCTCCTCCCCATCAAAATCCATTTGTTTGACCAATTAGACAATATTTTCTCAAATTTACTAATAAATCATTCCCATTCTTCAATCCCAAATTTTTTGCGTTTCAAATTATAACCGAGATACCTAAAAACCCTCTACATAGAAATAACTTGCACCTCAAAATATTTTGATATCTCCAAAATCAAAGCCTCATCCGATATAGTAGCAATCAAGGCATATTTGGACTTGTTCATATAAAGGATCTGATGAAAATACCTCCAAACAGGAACATAAATCTCCCCCATAAAGAGGACATCGTCTGCAAACATGAGATTAGTGATGATAATATTTTTGGATACCTTACATCAATAAATAGAACCTTTAGATCACTCTAGTGTGATCCTCCTACTAAGTCCATCGATGACCAATAAGAACAAGAGTGGAGAGAGTACAACCCTATCTTAAGCCTCTCAAATCTTTGAAAAAATATGTAAAATTCATTAATTAAGACGGTAAAGGATATCAAACAAATACACACCACTATCCAATCCACCGCTTGGACCCTAAGACCAATCTTATGTAGGATCATTCTTAGGAACTCTAAATCTACATTTTCATCAGCCTTTATTAGGTCTATTCCCAAAAGGCATGCATCCATATTTCAAACTTTGATCGAATGAATTCATTCTTGTGTGATTGATGCAGCATCTTGTATATGTTTGTCATCCAAAAACCTGAATTGTTCAACAAAGATGTGTTTGGATAGTGTGGCTTTCATCCTTGTGGCTATGATCTTAGAAATCATCTAGTAAGTCGTATTGCATACAAAAATGGTTCTATAATCTGCAAAAGAGGAATATTTTGACATCTTTTGGATTAGAGAAATGAAATTCATATTGAGAGAATCTATCATCATACATTAAGAACGTGACTCCTCTGCCATTTCCACTAGATCCTCACTCATCCAAAAACTATAAAAAAAAACTCCACAGTCCATCCATTTAGACCTGGGCTCTTATCCCTAACCCGATATTTTTAAACCACTATCTATAAACTATAAAAAAAAAACTCCACAGTCCATATGTTTAGACCTGGGCTCTTATCCCTAACCTGATATTTTTAAACCATTATTTATTCCTCCATAGAGATCGGCCTCCCAATATTCTCACTCTCCTCTTCATTGAACATTTTAAGGTACATATTAATGAAGTCCATATGGTTTTCATAATTGGTTACTTCCCTTGCTCTATATTGATTGTTGAAATGATGAATTTCTTCTAGTTGTAACTCCCTTTGGGTTGAAATGTAATTACCAACTTCATCCAAAAGGCCCCAAATGGAGTTTTCTTTCCTCCTTTTTGAAGCGTGTTGATGGAAAAAAATTGAGTTTTTGTCTCCTTCAACAACCCAAATGGTGTGGTTTTTCAGCTGCCATTCCTCCTCCTAGAACTTAAAGATTTATCACTTGAAATCCTCAAGGATCAAATCTTTTTCTTGTAATTTTCAGAGAAATAATCGAGGTTTATTGGATCATTTAGTGAATTTATATGTTTGTCCAAAAAAACATAGTTCTTTTAAGTGCTCCTTTTTTCCCTTTCCCATTTGCGAACTTCATGCTTTATATTTCTTAACTTAAGACAAATAATCCTCATCCTGGAAGAAACCTCTTGGGAAATTAGCTTGTTCCAAGAATCCCTAACTAGTCCCTCAAAATCCTTGTCCTTAAACCAAGAATAGTTAAATTTAAACAAAAATCCCTTTTGGACTCGAAACCTAGTCCATTGCAAGAAAATTGGGTCATTTTCCAACAAATTGGATTTTGAGACCCACTATTTAATATTATCGAATGTTTCGGCCAATCTGACGTTCACTGGGAACCATTCCAACCCCTTTGAGATCCCTTCAATCCCAGCTCGACCATTTCTCTATGTTGGCCTCATCAGATCAAGGCTAATGTCCATTAGCGAATTGTCTGAAAACAGGGCCTCAAAATATCCTCCCATTACATCCTTCTTACCCTTAGTGCCCCAAATATCCTCATCTGACATCGTCAAATTAAGATCCCAAACCATAATGAAAGAACTCATTTTCACTAGGCCGAATCTATCAATGTGATTCAAAAAATTCTTGGTAGTTTAATGAGCATACATATTGAGGAAATGGATGTGAGCACTAAAACCTCTGGAAACCTAGATAAAATGATACCTGCACAAGAGTTATGTGCTCAAAGATTAATAATACGAGTATCCCAAAGAGCTACCAAATCCCCCGAAAGACCAATAGCGTTAGTAGCAAAAACATGTAATCTAGGACGAATTTTAAGTAAACATTCCCATGCCTTCTCCCAAGACACCATAGGCTCGTGTATTAGGACAACCACGGGCATTTGTACATGTATAAGATTTTTTATAGATCTTCCTTTTAGGGCATTCCCTATACCCCTGATATTGATGGACATTATGATCATGGAGGCGAAAATGAGACAGGTGCATTTCCTCTAAAGACCTGAGAACCAAAAACATCAAAAATACCTATCTCACCATAGAAAAGTAATGGATCTCCCTGAGGCTCTTGAAAATAAGGGGCGGAGCAGATGAAATGGGTGAATAGGAAGACACCTTATATTTTTCCCCCCTCATTCTTCCAAATGATCACATTCTTCTATGAGCCAAGGCTTATGTCAATCTAAGCCGAAGGAAACAAGGATTTTTTTATGGTTAGCGGTTTGAGTTCAACAAAATCGAAATATTCAAGGAACCCCAAGTTTAAGTCAATCAATTTGAGTGAAATGGTCCTCCCAGACAAAACCACGATACAGATGGGCAAAGGTTGAAAACCAGCCAACTTTCAGCTAGTCCCCTCCTTCAAAATACTTTCGGGCACCATCAGGGAGGACATATGGATCAGGTGGACCAAAATAAAAGATTTCTAATAAGAATTTAAAATAAAGTATAATCGAGAAGGAAACCCTTCTCTTCCCTTCTGGATAACTGGTTCACACAAACATCTTTCCTACCAAGATCTTTTTCCACGGGCACACTTGATAGAAAATTCTCACAGTTTTCAAAAACATTAAACATTATTTCCAATAGTAGGTTGGAGAGGAATATTTGGGGAAGTACCTAGCGCGTCCATGCCAGGTGGCGGTCCAAAAAAATCCCACTCTTCCAAAGATTCTATTAGCACCTGAATTGAACCCCGCGCTGAAAAAGGGAAAAACAGGGTAACATCTAAACCACGCTCAGCCTTGTAGCTAACCCTACAAGGACAGGAGAGGGCTCTCTCCGTGAAAGCATATTCAACAACATATAATAATGGACTGATTTTAGGCTAGGTATATAAATGGGAAAAATTTTAATAAAATGAATGAATGAATATTTCAGGGATGTATGGGATAAAATGGGACAGTTTGAAACTGAGGAATTAAATCAGGATACAGGGTATTTCATGGGGCAAGGTAGGCAGGAAATTTTAGCAATTAAGTTTAATAAGGATGGGATGGAAAGACTGGTGAGGAGCTGAAAAGGGCATGGAAGATGGATCCTTTTTAAACAGAAGAAAAACACAGAGTATGAATGATTTCCCAAGGCAGAGCATGTAAAATGGATTCTACCTTTCTACCTTGAAAGCATTCAACAGGAAATGTTTATGGATGAAAGGTGAAACACAAAAAATTTACATATGAAACAAAGGAGAAAACAAATGCTAAAACTCATACCACATGGATCCCACAAATCAAAGCTGCATCTCTTATTAATTCCCTGTCCAAAACTGTACAATGGAGCATAGAGCGTTCTTCCACATTGTTCCCCTACTTATGAGTTATAGACTGCTTTACAAATGATTTACAATTACATTAAATACACCAGATTTGTGGGAACATAGATCCACAGAAAGAGGGAGATGTTTTAACAACTCAAGAACAAAAATCTAATCATAGAAAGGACATCCAACAATCTGCCCCAAAAATGAGGAACAGCTATACATTTTTGACCATCTGAAAATTCGTTGTTACATTTGTTTAAATAGAAGACAAACTGAAATGATTTTGCTTCATATTTAACTCTCGGCTCTATGATTGTTGCTTTCCACTATTCATTTGAAGAAAACTGACATTTATAAAATGTTGTTGAAATAAAATGGAATGAAATTATATACCTTTGTGAAGGGAAAAATTAATTTTTTGAATGGGAAAAAGGGAAAGGAGGCGGGACCCGCATTATAATCGCAATCGAAAATGGATGGAGGAAGGGAGATACAATATGAAATAAAACATTTGAAAAATGTGCGTGGCGATGGTGTCATCGCAATCAGGATCGGAGGAATGGTGAAAGGCAAAAACTTCCGATGCGATGAGCAAACCCCGATGGAATAACATAATAAGCCAAAGGGATAGAGAAAAATGAACAAAAACGTTTTTGGCACTTTTACAAAGGGAAAAAGGTGATTTTATATGAAGGAGTGGAGGGTTGGCAAAGTGGGACCGGGGTTAAGTGAATCGCAATCGCAATCGGAAGTTGAAGTGGACGCATTACATAAAAAAAATTCGCCGATGCGATGGGAGGAGGCGATGGGGAAAACCTTTGGGTAAACGAAATAAAACAAAATTTAATTTTAACAAAGGAAAAATCCCTTTGTGTTATGAATGGGCAAAAGTATTAAGTGGTGGGCCCATAATTCAATCAAAATCGGGAGAGGGATCAAGCGTATTACATAATGAAACTTTCGCCGATCCGATTGGGGGAGGCCCTTCATATAAATGAAATAAAACCAAGATTTGATTTTAACCAAGGGAAAAGCCTTTATATGAATGGTAGAAGGTAATGTTGAATGGCGGGACCCAATATCCATTAGCATCAGAGATTGGAAAGGGCGGAGAGAATAGTTTAAAATGAAAGGCCAATTGGGATGGTCTGATTGGTTGTGGCCCATCGGATCGGACGATGAGATAGATGGTCAGGATATACATTGGAGGGGTTCCATCAAAAGGGGGGATTTGGAAGCACCGATTGATTCTGGGCCATCCAATCGGATGGGCAGATCGACGTCCAGAATGTAATCAGACAGAGTTTCATCGGGGGTTATATAATCGGGAGTCTCTCAACACAATCGCATTGGGGATTTGGATGAAAGGCTAATCGGGGCGCACTTTAGAATGTTTCAATTTGCAATGGGAAGGTCGGCGGGGTTTATATGATATAAACCTTTAAGTTTTATTATTAAGGTTTATAAATCATGGAGGGGAAGTGGTTTGGGAACGACCGGGGCGGGGGGGGGGGGGGTACTTATAATATGAAACTTTAATTTTATTATAAAGTTTCACGGTATGGAGGGGAAGTGGTTAATAAACAAATCACATATTTGCTTAAATGATTTTATAATGCAATTTTGTAATCGGAGGGGGGAAAAGCGATTTATAAATAAAATATTAAACTTTAATAAAATAAAATTTAGGGAAAGGTGGGAAAAGGGATAGTTTAAGGGTATAGGGGACTTTTTTACTTCACTAAGGCATAAATTTCAATCCAGGAGTTAGTTTTGAGAGTGTAGTATACCGTTGGAAAGCTCTTTCTGGGCTCTTTCTGTTGGATCTACTTGGAACATGATTTGATGCTGAACATGCTGTGAAAAACTTCTCTGAAGGCAGGGTGATGACTTTTGTGGAGATAACAGCTTTTGAATTGTGACTTATTACATATGCTGACATGAAATTACATAATGAATGATAATCAAAGAAAAGTATCATGAAAATTACATGAAACTGAATAAAATATCTCTTTGATCTTCCAGGTGTTGTGACTTTGAGTTTATTGACTTCCTCATGACCTTGCTGATATTTATTGACACTTGACTCATTAATTTGCCCACGGTGAGGCCCTAGAAGCTAATGAGACCAACCCTATGACCTAATAATATGATTTTGAGAATGAAAGTGACTAATGACTGAAGACCATAGAGAGGAGAATCAACAAGTACCTCATGAGGGAAAACTAATGAAAAATTAGTACCATCAATGAATCCATGACCTAGCAGAATGGTGAAATTTATTGGTATGGGACTCCTAATATGCAAATTCAAAAGAGAAATTTTGATCACTGATGGCAGTATGACTAGACTGACACTAACAGATTCAATGAAAACCAACAACCCACGATGAACCAGCAGTGTAATCCTAGAAAACCACTCAGAATAAAGGGCAAGAAAACCCACTCCCTACTTCATTTTTCATCGAAATATAACCACCACATCTAGCTACAAACTTATGCTAATAACCCTTAAACGAAAATTGTCAACTTAAACGAAAGTAGCACAAACCCTTCCGAGCTTAAAAGACTAAGAAAACCCAAACCGCCTCTGAAAGCCTTACTTACCGCTACCAAATCACACTGGAAAAACTGAGTATGGCTGCCCCCCAAGAGATATCCAAACCTACAGCTTCATGAATCGGAAGAGACCACCTCCTAAAGACTATTCACCGACTGGAAAAGCTATGTTGAATTGGCCATTAGCAGTGCTCACTTTCCCATAGCAACTTCACTCTACTTCTTACAAACACCGACTCAATGCTCTGTTACTCTTCCTTGTGTTCCAATTGTATCAACAATGGTTGCAAAAAAATGTTGTTATTGCCCCTTATTCTCATGCTTTTCTCATAAGAAAAGTACACTTTCTATTATTTCCTGTGAAATTTCCCCACCTTCTCTCAATGCCATTGCGAGCCGAAATTCATACTGGTTCATCTTAAATTACCCTCGTTCTCTCAATGCCACTACAAATCCTTATCTTGCTCCTTCAAACAACTCAAGTATTTATCATTTGTTAGGATAAGAGAACACAATACACGGATATGTTTGCTCTGGGTTGGAATTATTCATATATATGGTGTATAAATTTAAACAATACTGTGTTTTATTACCAGACTCTCCTGATCTAACAATTAAATCCACTGTTAAATAAAAAATCTTTCTACTTAATTCTTTGCAGAAATTTAATCACTAATTGCAAACACATGAAGAAAAATCAATTACACATAACAATATGTTTTTGCTGGGAAAGCTTAGAGCTAAAAACTCCAACTATCATATATTATGTATATCATGGATCATGAAACAATCTCATACAAAGCTCTAGCTCCAAGAGCTCTCAGTACAATATACAATCATCTCATATTGTCATGCAAAAATTGGTTCACACATGCACCAATTTACTGCCTCCTGATAACCTGCATCCACTACGCAATCCCTAATGGTCAAGAACCTCTGAATGATTTTGATACTTACCTTGCCTTGACTGCGCAATACTCATAGGCATATCCAATGTGTGTGTATGGATTGAATGCTCCACTATAGTCACAACTCATAGTCCATCACACCCTTTCACCTATCTCTCCACTGGGTCTCCACTGGATCTGACATGCAAGTAGTTAACTATTGTATATGTTCAGTTGCAAGTAAGACATTGCTTGTGAATTAATTAACTAATTAATTCACTCATCTTTCACTAGTGTATGTTTACTTACAACTAGCACAACTGAGTTTAACTCACTGAACTGAGTTAAACTAAATAACAAGTCACATAACTACTCTTCCAACTATGTTACAACTTGCCACAATCAGTTATAACGAAGTCCTCCATGCATGAGTCACCAACCACCCTAGGAATTGTGTAATTCCTTCATCCTACTAATGTGCCACATCTGTTCACTAAAATCAATTGCTCCAAGATAATAAGTTACTATTTATTGTCTGATTATTATTAAGGTCTAATAATAATAGACATGCATCTATTTTTAGATTTGCGATCTATAAATAGACTTCGCCCATCTTCTAAAAATAGAGATTCATCCAAAGATATAATTTTCTCAACCATCTAGAATCCACATCCTGCTAACTTTAGAATATTCTCACCATTCTAAAAATAGACATACACCCAACAATAGTCTGAGTGGGCCCCACCTATTTTAGGTGCTTATTTTTCTCTAGGATCAAGTATGATGTTTCTGGATGATAATTTCACTGTTTCTTGTTGCAATATTCAACACTCCCTCTCAATAAGAAAGGTATGTCTTTGCATGCGCCCTGAAACTCCATGCATCCGCCCTACAATACTTGCATGCAACACTTCCGAAACTAAATAGCCTCCAAACAACTCAATTAGTCTAATTCATTTGTCATCAAAGTATTCTAACTTCTTCTTAGCTACATCACATGTCTTCAGGAACCACTACGTTGTTGAACTCTACACCCATGCACTCTGCACTTGCTGTCAACTTTGATCCGCACTCTAGTATCCGACACTGTCACTTTGATCTGACTGCATCAATCCAACTGATCATGCTACTACTGCTCTGTGGGCGCCTCATAGCCAGGTTCAATTCATGAGATCTGCACCATATCAATGAATCCTGCCCAGAAATTCCTTCTTAGGATTAATCATACCTGTCGCCCCACCTCTCACCTGGTGGTATAGCCGCATGCACTCCCTCTGCCCATCTGGCTTGAAATTTCTCTGCATGAGTGGTTGCTCCCACTCCATGATCCTCATCTTGTGGCTGCTCCACATCCCGAGGTTAACTCTTACCTGCATGCAAATCCAACTTCCTCTCAAGGGTCAATTGCATTCCATTCTCACACTTCCCAATGGTAGGAAGCTTTGTAGAAATCGCATTTACATCAAATCTATAGAGATTCTTCTGCATCTCCAGTTGTGGCTTCTCCACAACCTTCTGAGACTGCTTCTCAGGCTGCATGTTGAGAGGCTCCCTCTCAACCACACATTCACTAACCTCTGATTTGCTTCTCAAAGCTTTGCATGCATCTTGTACCTCAATGCATGTAGGTTCTTGGCTCGTGCACATTGAAATTGTCCCGCCATCGCAAAATTTTCTAACAAAAGAGTTGATTTTAAATCGATGTTATCTCCCTCATCCGAGCTTCGATTCAACCGAATTTTTTTTTAATTTGAGTATTTTTTCACAAGGAATCCAAATATGTTATTTGTTTCTGAAAATTTTTCATAAAAATATTTTGATATTCTCTGTAAACTCGCGCACCCAAATAATTCCTACTCTCATACCATGTAGAAAATTAATAACGCAACTCTAATACCATGTAGAAATTTAAACAATATTGTGGTGTATTACCGAACTCTCCTGATCTAACAATTAAATCCACTTTTAAATACATAATCCTTCTACTTAATTCTTTGTGGAAATTTAATCGCCAATTGCAAACACATGAAGAAAAATCAATCGCACATAACAAGATGTTTTTACTTGGAAAGCTTAAAGCTAAAAACCCCAACTATCATATATTATGTATATCATGGATCATGAAACAATCTCATACAAAGCTCTAGCTCCAATATCTCTCAGTACAATATACAATCTTCTCACACTGTCATACAAAAATTGGTTCACACATGCACCAATTTACTACCTCGTGATAGCTCGCGTCCACTGCGCAATCCCTGATGGTCAAGAACCTCTGAATGTTTTCGATACTTACCTTGCTTTGACTGCGAAATACTCATAGGCATATCCAATGTGTGTGTGGATGCATTGAATGCTCCACTATAGTCACAATTGATATTCCATCACACCCTTTCACCTATCTCTCCATTGGTTCTCCACTAGATCTGACATGCAAGTAGTTAACTATTGTATCTGTTCAGTTGCAAGTAAGACACTACTTGTGAATTAATTAACTAATTAATACAATCATCTTTCACTAGTGTATGTTCAGTTACAACTATCACAACTGAGTTTAACTCATTGAACTGAGTTAAACTAAATAAAAACTCACGTAACTACTCTTCCAACTCTATTACAACTTGCCACAATCAGTTATAACAAAGTCCTCCATGCATGAGTCACCAACCACCCTAGGAATTATGTAGTTCCTTCAGCCTACTAATGTGCCACATCTATTCACTGAAATCAAGTGCTCCAAGAGAATAAGTTACTATTTATTGTCTGATTATTAGTAAGGGCTAATAATAATCGACATGCATCTATTTTTAGATTTTCGATCTATAAATAGACTTTGTCCATCTTCTAAAAATAGAAATTTATCCAAAGATGTAATTTTCTCAACCATGTATAATCAGCATCCTACTAAATTTAGAATATGCTCACCATTCTAAAAATAGACATACACCTAAAAATAGCCTATGTGGGCCCCACATAGTTCAGGTGCTTATTTTTCACTAGGATCAAGGATGATGTTTCTAGATGCCACTTTCATTGTTTCTTGTTGCAATATTCAACATATGGAAGGTTTTATTTTTCATTCTATAATGTAAAATGATTTCTGAAGACCTTTATATAAGTTTCTTGAATTCTAATTAATAAATTTTTCATGATAGATTCTAAAAACTCTTGTTACTTTGTTATTATAGTTTCTATTCTGCAATTTTTTCCAAGCATGGTAATATAGTTATTTATAAGATTTAATTAATTGCTCTAAAATATGTTACGGTATTAATTTTGTTCTAAATGTAAATTTTAACATGTTGGTTACAAGGAGGAATTCAATCAAAAGTTTTTACTAAAGGTTAGTTATTATTTAGTTTAAATATCATTTTTTTTGGATTCAAGTGTATTGAGGTAGTAGCAATTGACTATGTTCACAGGGGTGAAGAAGTGGGATTTAAACTAGTGAAATGAATCACATAGCATCAATCATCACTTCTGGGACTTGCACCCGATAACCAGGACTTCCCGGGAGGTCACCCATCCTAGATCACCTCTGACTCAAGCATGCTTAACTATGGAGTTTTCCCCACAATCAAGCTCACTTAGCTTGCTACCCCATTATCTGGTATTTATATTATGCCCAAAAATTAATGTCTTTTTTGTTTTCATTTGTATATTAAATATTTAAAATAAAACCTTAAATCAATGTACACACCATGTACAACATTTTTTAATATGTATATTAAATATTTAAAATAATACCTTAAAGAAATGTACACATCATATACAAAAAATGTGAGCATGGAGAATAACTCTATGATAGATAAACTACGTAAATTACATAATAAACCTTCTCCAAATACACCAATACTTTCATACATTCATTTGAGCTTCTTGAAAACTTTCTTGGTATTGAGTATGTCAATATAATTTCTCATTTGATTGTTTTTCTTCATTTTTCACACCCATATCATCTTTATTATTTTTAGAGACAATGGCATCCTCTATCATTTGTGATGGGTATTTAATAATAAATTATTTTGAAATAATTCCATCATATTTAACTTTAACATTTCAATATGAAGTTCAACTTTTGATGAAAAGTGAAAAGGAAAATTGCTCCAGGCTTACTCCATGAAGCAATGAGATGTGATTAACTGGCAATGAACCTTTGGAAGGGTTTTTCGGGTCGAAACCCTAATCATGGCAGCAAGGACGAACAGCGGATGCCCTGAAACTAGTCGCATAAAACTTTTGCATGAGGGAGCTTGATGTGGCAGTGTTCCTGGGCTGTGAGAACCCTGCAAACAACTATGCATCCAGCAGGCAGCCACGTTGCGTTTTGGATTTGACGGTTTTGCATATGGTTAAGCCAGGTTAGGATGGATGTTTCAGGTTTCACAAACCCTAAGCTACTTGCTAGACGGTGGTGTGAGCATGAGAGTTTAGTGCAGGGGAGGTTTATGTGCTGTCGAAGGGTTTGTTTAAGCGCTAAAGCACGGGGTAAATATGGGTTTTGAACGAGATTCTGTGGACTTAGAACCAGCATCGAAAAATTTGCTAACATTCTAGGGACACAAAGTGTCGACGAGAAACTTGGACCATTATTTTCTGGCCATTGGAGATACGGGCCAGAAGAACCAAACTCCTAAAGGCGTCTGGGGTCTTTCGAATGGGGCTGCTCTTTTGGAAGAAATCCTTTAGAGCACATTCAACTGCATGTGGAAGGAAGGGTATGAACAAGGGTCGCTCCAGCCTTTTTCATTCCCTGAGAAGCTTGGAGGCGAACAGCTCCAAACAAACCTGCAAAACCCTACTCCACCAGGTATTTCATCAATCCCTTTTCTTTCAAGGGGGTTGGAAGATATAGTTGCTAGTTATGGATTTTAGAGTTTTGTTGGTCTTAAAGCTTTTTTGGGAGAAAGCCACAGAGTTCCAAAGTTTGGCAGGGGATCTCCTCGAGAAGCTCCAAGCGCTAAAAGGAACCCTCATCAGTGGCAAGGCATAAGATTCCTCAAAAACTTCCTTCGCTCACAGGGCAGTGAAGCGGCGAGTTTGGGGCCGGAGGGAGCAAAGGGTTTGGTTAGAAACCCTAGTGGAATGAGATAGACGGTCTAGGATCAGGAAGGGGAATTTCACTCTATGCCTTTAGTAGAGGAACAAGGAAGGTATTCAAGGTATTTTTGAGGAGAAATTTGAAATGAGGATCTAGGGGCTACCAGACAACAAGAAGGACCTCTAGGAGCAGGAGGCTCTTCTTGGGAGGGTACGCATCACACTGAGGAACGGCGACCCAGGTCGCATGTTCTTGAAGTACCAGATGCAATCGAAAGGGTGTTGGAAGGTGAGGAAGGTGGAAGAAGTGGGGTTGCAGGAACAAAAAGAAAAAATACCAAGTTGATCAGGAGAAAAGAAGAGTTTCCATGTTGTGTCTTTATAGTATACATACTCATTAACGAAGTAATGGAAGTGATGGAAACCATCCTAGTTGGCAGAGTCAAAGGTAGGAAATTCTCTGACAACTATATCACAGATGGGATAGCCTCAGAATGGATGGATGCCCTAGGAAGCCCCACTAATATTCAAACCCAAGCCCGGGGGTGGTTTATGATTAAGTTTGAGAAGAAGGAGCACATGGAATGTGTTAGAACACCTAATCCTCCATGGGTAGGTGTGGAATGTGAAAAGTCACAATGGAGTCCAAGTGACCTTGGAATATGAAACCAAGAGTCACACCATTGTACTATAAATGTACATATTTGTATAATGGAAAATAAGAAAACCTCACGCTTATCCTTCATTGTGTGTTGAGTCTCTTGTGTGTGTTGTTTATTCTTTCTCCTACACCATGTGTGTGTTTAACATGGTGTTTAACATGGTATCAGAGCTGAGAAGTTCATAACCAGCTCAACCTTGAGTGAGCCATTTGTGTTTATGGTCTGTGCATATCTGCAAAAATTCTGATAATTTTTGCAGCACTTAGAGATTTCTGCAGCAGTATTATTGCTGCATGCAGAAATTTTTTTTGAAGAAGAGCAGCAGTGGTTTTGAAGAAAAGCAGCACTGCGCATCTGAAGGTTTTCATTCTGATTTCTTCCTACAATTTTTTCCTATTAAATTTTGCATTTTGATGAGCTGCTGAAAATATTGTTCAAAGTGGGGTTTTGAAGAAAAGTTTTGGGTTTTCAAGTAAAATTTCTGAGTTTTTCATTGAAAATTTTCTGTAAATTTCTGGGTTTTCTGCTGAAATTTTCGGGAATAATTATGCATTTTTAAAGTCCATTTTTTTGCTTCTAGGCTACTGGAAAAATTTCTGAGTTTTGTCTGCTAAAAATTTCCGAATTCTACAGTGACAAATTCTATGCTGCTGATATATTTTATGGACTAAAATTATGCTATACATTTGAAAAAATTTGCATTTCTCCTACTGTCCTATGCTTTATTCTGCTCTCTGTTGTAATTTAAATAAAAATAAAAAAATAAAATAAAATATAAAATATAATAATCCTGCAACATACCCCCTCGGCCCTTATCACGCGCCTTACTCGCATGGCCCTTATCACATTCACTCTCGCCCACCTCTGCAACTCTCAACATACACCTAGCCGCACTCTCCACCGTTATACGCCCTCCCTACTCGGCCTCTTTGCATCGACCTCACCCTCCCCTTATCTACACACAGCCTTCCTCTCCCCTCGTAGAACCCCCTCTTCCCTACGCTCACGTCCCTCCCTCCATTCAATACACGGCTCCCCAACTCAAAGCTCACACTCGCCCTTCCTCCTCACAGCCGGCCCTCCCTTCTTCGCTACCTAAACCCATGACTCTCCCATACACATAACCCCACTCTCCCATTCCCTAACTCTGTGACCTCACCCGCCTTTCGACCCCCTCTCCAACGCTCTGCCCCTCCCCAACCCTGTGCCTACTCCCCCACTCCCCACAACTCCCTACGCCCCTTACGCCCTCACAACCTGTGGCCTACACTACCCATCCCTACCTCACGCCCCCTCCCTTGAGCTCTTACCAGCTCACCTCCCTGCCACTCCTGGTTCCCTCTACAAATCTGCCTACCATATTACCCCACGGCATAGTCGTTCCCCCTCACCGCCCAGCCGACCTCCACATCCGCCTCCCTTCTTCCCATTTTAATTTTTTCAAAAATTTCGTTTTTTAAATTAATTTAAAATTAATTTTTTACCCCCCATATAATACAGCCTGCCCCCCTCTTTAAATTTGTTTTTTACCCCCCACATATACAATACCGTCCATTAATTCCCATTTTTATATAATCTCTTTTTTATTAAAATTTCCCCTAGTTTTCCCACCCCCTCTCCCTTTTTTTTAATTTATTAAATTCCCTCCCATTTCTATTACAATCCCTCTTTCCATTTTTTTAATTAATCTCAAGTTTTTTTTAATTATTTAAATTTAAAAAAAAAAAAAAAAAAACACAACAACAACAACAACGAGAGAGAGAAATTGAATAGCAGAGAAAAAAAAACAGCAGAGAGAAAGAGAAATTGAATAGCAGAGAAAATGAAGAAATGGCATACACATAGAGGAGAAAAGTGAAATTTGCATTGTGATTTGAAGGGTGATGTGAAGACAAGTTTGCCATCATTTGTAAAACAACTTTTTTGAAAAAGAAAAATCAACTGCCTTAAAGGCCTCTTACACAAGTGTTTTGTTGCACATTTTTGCTACATATTGTATTGAATTGACATTGTATTGTTGAAAAAAAAAATTTGTTGATTGTCTTCCATCATTTGAGGAGCACATTTTGTACTTTGAGATTTCCATAGTTGGAAGTTCTCTTTAGTCATTTGTATATCTTGAATCACATTGTAAATAGGTGCATTTTCGGTTGAAGCCGACACCCTTTATTTTTTTAGCCTAAGTTGTTGAAAAATGGCTAAAATCAATGAGGCATTAGAGTTGTTGAATAACCTCATTCATTCCAATGTTGATGATATGATAAAAATGAGCAAGAATGCTCTTTGTAATATTCAAATTTGTTTGCAAGATGCACAAGAAAAAATTGAGTTTTTGCAGTTGGAATCTCAGCTCCAACAAGATGAACTTCAACAAAAGAGTCACCATTCTAAACTTGTTTCTGTTCAGAATATTGATAAGGACTCCCATCAGCAGCAAGTCAATAAAGTTCCAGTTGATTCCCATTCAATTCCTTGTACTAGAGCAGATTTACATGCAGATGCAGTAGTTCAACCTGCACTTCTCAAGCCCATCATCAGACCCTGGGAAGAGCTTGTCCACAACAAGCATAGAACTGGTCTTGGATATGACAAGGATGTGACCTTTCATATTCCAGACTACACCAAGCCCATCATATTTTAGAGTGCCGGATTCCTGTATGACAGTTCACCTGCAGTTGTTCCAGATCCTGCTCCACTTCCACAACAATAGCAGATTGTAAAATGCCAACACTGTGATCGAGTTGGCCATATGAAAGATCACTGTTTTGATCTTCATCCATGCAAGCCACATGCAAGCACTGTTGTCGGCACACTCACTCTTCAGACAGATGTTTCAGAAACAAGCCTCCTGCAAGAACAAAGATTCATCTTGGATGGATCGCTTCTTGGCAATGGGCATCAACAGCCAAGAAGATGTTTGCAACACATGTTAGAACTTGTTCACAGATATTGAGCAAACTTGCAGTTGAGTTTTCGCCATCATGTCACCTTGTCCCTGACAAGGGGGAAAATGGTGGTCATGTACAAGCTTCGACGACAGATCAAGAGAGCCTGAGCCACAATCTCTCATTCCATGTTCAGAGTTGTAGCCAGAGACACAGCAATTCAAGCGAGCCTGAGCCACAATTCCTCATTCCAGATTCAGAGATGTAGCTAGAGACATAGATGCCCATGAGCATGACTTTGTGGTGGACAACCTTAAAACATCATCTTTGGTTGTTAGTAATCCTAAAACCATCACAGGTAGTAGACCTCCCTTCTTTTAGGTTGAAGGTCTCCCTTTCATATATGAGGGACACTTCCTCTAGCAGAAGCCTTCAGCTTCTTGCTAGCTTTGGTTGAGTTCCAGAAAATGATTCAAGAATTATAGAGTTGTTGGTAATCCTAAAACCATCACAGGTAATAGACCTCCCTTCTTTTAGGTTTAAGGTCTCCATTTTTTATGAGGGACAATTCCTCTAGTAGAAGCTTTAAGCTTCTTACCAGTTTTGGAAGAGTTCTAGGAACCGCAACAAGTATTGCGTTCCATTGTTGGTGGTCATCCCTAAACCACCTCTTTTTTCCAACATTTCAGAGAGTTGATTCAGCCCAAGTGCTGCCATGTATACTTTGCATATTTGTATTACAACTCTCTTCTTGGACTCATACATACCCCTTTAGATTAAGGGGGGGAATGTTGGAACACCTAATCCTCCATGGGTAGGTGTGGAATGCGAAAAGTCACAATGGAGTCCAAGTGACCTTGGAATATGAAACCAAGAGTCACACCATTGTACTATAAATGTACATCTTTGTATAATGGAAAATAAGAAATCCTCGCGCTTATCCTTCATTGTGTGTTGAGTCTCTTGTGTGTGTGTGTTTATTCTTTCTCCTACACCATGTGTGTGTTTAACATGGTGTTTAACATAATGCATTTTAGAAAGGAATTGGAATTTTGGGAAGAGGCCTCTCTTATTCAGAAAATGGACGCCACTCTTTGACACCTAGAGGGAAAAAATCAAAGAATCTCTGGTTTTGGTAAAGCTCCCAGGACTTCCAATACCCTTCTGGATGGACTTAGCTTTCCGCTCAATTGGGAACACACTGGGTCAATTCCTTGAAGCATATTTGTCATTCCAGCAGACCAAGGATCTGAGTGCAGCCAAAATTCTAGTCAACCTAAATCCTAAATAAGGACTAGCAGAGGAAATGTGCCTTAATTACAAGGATTATGAATATACATAGACTCTGGACTATGAACACATGCCCTTCTGATGCCATTGTTTCCATAAGTATGGCCATCTGGCAAAGGATTGCCCGCTTGGGCACTGAAGAAGAAGGAAAAAGAAAATATTAAACCGAGGGCCCCTGAGATCCTTGGCTGCAGAAGAGATCAGGGCATCAGAGGGGGAGATGATGGAAGGGGTTGATGGTCTAGGTGTGAACACGGTTGGAACCGCTCCTTCTGATCAACCGACAGAACAATCCAGTCCTTTAGCTATGGAACAAGAACAGGAGCGACCTCTAGCATCTGATCCTCTCCCCAAAGCTGAAACTGCTGCAACTTCTCTGGAGGGTACGACTCTGGTCTCTTCCCCTTACCATTTCACCTCTTTATGTACTTCTATTTTTGCTTATATAAAGCTTGGTCCTTCTAGGCCTCCACAAATGGAATATTTGCAAATGGATGATGTCATAGAGTCCCTTGATAGTATCATTACATCAATCCCATCCCCCTTGTTGGATCCCTTCCCTGAGGCTGATATAGGATCGCCCCCTCCTCCGCCCTGTATCCCTGAAAATCCTCCCTATAACTTAAGATCCCTGATGAAGAAACCTTGGAAAGAGGAGGCTATAGGAACCCTATTTCGGTTGGTCCTAGAAAGGTGCAGGGTAGGAAGTCAAACGTGTCCAAGGCACAAGTCAAGGAAAAAATAGATATTTCATATGGGAAGCAGCGTTCCCTTTCTGTGGTGCTTAGAGAAGCACAAACCCCCACCCTGGGTTATCGATGATCATTCTCTCTTACAATTGTAGGGGTTTAGTTAGTCAAGCCAAAAAACTAGCATTGAGGGAGATGATGAAGTCCTACGATCCAGATGTCCTTATGCTTCAAGAAACCTTGGGGTTTGGGGGTGAAGTGATTGGTAATTTTTCAAGGATGCTCCCGGGATGGGTTTTCCAAGTTTTGGATGCCCACGGAAGATCTGGGGGCTTGGCGTTGGGCATAAAACTTGGGAGGTTGAAGGAAATTTCTTCATGGGGGTTTGAAAATGCCCTGGCCATGGAAGTCTACTCAAACGAGCTCTGTCACCCTATCCTTCTGTTAAATTTTTATAGACCATGCTTGGACAGGGTGCAGTATTGGAACAGCCTTTTTTCCAAATCATGCATGAATAACTCAAATCTTATTCTGGGAGGAGACATGAATTTCTCCCTGGGGATATCTGAATCCTGGGGCCCCTCAACTCATGTTGATCCTCTTACAAATATTGCTATCAATAAGTTGGCCTCCTCACTTCTAGTGGACACAAACCTGATCAAGTCATCTGAAATGGAACTATTTGTAAATCTATGCAAAGTATCCATTCTGATATAATTTAGTGTGCAAAGTGTTCTCCATGACTTGCAGGTTAAACAAAGTAGTTTTGGTAATGTTTCTGAGTTTTATGTGTGACGATTTGTTAATTAAATTTACTGTTTAACATATCACAGTAGAAATACACAGCAAGTAAAATTCACCATAACATAACATATTAAATTATTGAGGAAGTTCACCCCTCCTGGGCTACATCTGTCGGTCCAAGGCTCCCCAATGGCATGTCCTTTCTCTATTAATTTGCTCAAAATGGTTATATAGTGAGAAATATGCCTAAACAGGAAAAACCAGCTGTAAATTTAGCTTCAGAAGATATAAAATAGCTAAAAATGGCTTTTGTTTCACCTTAAATAGTAAAGTACAACCCAATACAACTCCTTATCCCTAATGGCCTTGATGGCTCTTTCATCTTCTCTAAAGCAAAAGCTGCTGAATATCACCTCTATTCACTCTGAAACCTATCCCAAACTTCTCAGAATGCTCAATAGACCCAAAATTAACTAAAATTTCATCTTGTTTGGTTGAATATTGAGAGTTATGACTTCTGTAAAAAAAATGCCCAATGTCCCCCAAAAACCCCACTAAAAGTGGGGGAACTCCAGTTAGCTTGACTAAAAAGGTGGATTCTCCATAACTAGTAGAACTGCATGCTAAATCTGTGGGTGAAATTAAATTTAACTATTTGTGTTTGACGCATTCACATGCGAAAAAGGAAGTAATTGTTTGGTGGGTGAATAAGGTTTGAACCGCCGCATTAAACTTCAGAGTGGTCACATATGTGGCATTAACCGCCACTCTAACCGTCGGGCGGTAGCCCCCTGTCTCCGCCACAAGTCACATTTAGGTCGAGGCTAGCTCTGAGGGCTAGCCCCTTTAAAATTCTCTGTTGGTTCATTTTTTTACGCCCACGATCTCGAGCCTGGTCACCTTGCTACGGGGCTGGCCCCCCAACCATTTCTCTGCCCACGAAACGATAGGCCGACGCGAATATGCATTCACACCCGCCCGAATGTTCATAAGCCGACCCGACCTAACAACACATTTTGCTACTACACAAAGATCAAGTTGTTTACCCAACCGGGCCGGTCAAGTCACCTTGCACGAGGTGTCGGTTCGGGGGTTCAAACCCCATAAAATTCATAATTTTGAACAGTCCTTTTAACCAATGGCTTGGGGCCACGTGGTAGCCTCTGGGCAAGCCATGTGGCACCCATTAATAGGCCCACAAATATTAAAAATAAATTTTCCCATTTAATTTTTTTTTTTTTAAATGCATAGTCAATTAAGTCAAAAATTCATGTTTTGGAGTTCACTGGATGATTTCAAACCTCGGTAACTTTCTCATACGAGCTCGGTTTTGAGAACCATTCGTGGTGCCAAAATCGCAGCGACGATACCTTTCTGGTCATTTAGATTTCAACCATTTTTTAGCACTTCCATTTTTGAGCAATTTCTTAACTTGGACATGATCTCCTTATCACACCTCCCCATTGGGAATATTTTGGACCCCAAATGCCTTCAATTACCTGTTCAGAAGATGAAGGTACAGATCCCTCACCTTTTCCACCTCCATCCATTTTGCCTTACTTGGTTTGCTACCTTTAAGGCCAATTTGAAGATAATCGACACTTCCCCTTCTCGAAGTGTGTGTCCTTCTGTCAAGGATAGCATCCTCTTTCAACTCATCTAAATATTCTGGCAAGAAATCCTCTATGGATGGCAGCTGAATGTCACTTTCATGATCAGCAATTAAAGGAGGTTCATACAAACGTAAATTTTCCACATTCACAACGAAATACATTTTCATATATGAAGGAAAATCTAGTTGAAAAGAATTATTTCCAACTTGTTTAAGAATCTTGAATGGACCATAACGAATAGGCTTCAACTTTTTACCTTCTCCTTGCATTCTTTCCTTACTAATATGCAGCCATACCTTATCTCCTTCTTGAAACTTATGATCAATTCTGTGTTTGTCATGCCTCTCCTTGTACTTGCCTTGACTTTTTTCAAGTTGTTCTTGAACCTACTAAAGTATGAGCTGAATTCTTTCAATGAACATGCGAGCTTTGGAAATGTCACTATGCCCATCAATGGCAACATCCTTCTCAAGAATGAAATCTAAACATGACTTACGAAAATACCCAAAACAAGCTTCAAAAGGTGAAGTATTTGTAGAAGAGTGCTTGGCCCGGTTGTAAGCATGTTGAATGTAATGCAAGTGCTCATCCCAAATCTTGGGATGCTTGCTGCAATAACCTCTCAAGAGATGTACAATGGTTCTGTTCAGTACCTCTGTTTGGCCATTTGTTTGTGGATGGAAAGAAGTACTCCTCTTCAACTTTGTGTCCATCATCTTCCATAAATTGGACCAAAAATTCCCAACAAATATGGAATCCCTGTAACTAACAATAGAAGTAGGAAATCCATAATGAACCCATACATGTTGAAAATATAAATCAGCAGTTTGTTCAGCAGTTGTAGATTTATTACATGGCATAAGAATACACATCTTGTTGAATCTATCAACTACTACATAAAGATAATCATGTTGCTTTCTAGACAATGGTAGACCTCCAACAAAATCCATAGAAACACTTTCCCATGGTCTATAAGGTACCGACAATGGCGCATATAAACCAAGCTTCCTATTGCTAGGCTTTCTTGTAGCACATAATGAACAACCTCTAATGAAATGTGAAACACTATCTACCATACGAGGCCAATAACAATACCTTTGTAAATGTGCCACCGTTTTGCTTACCCCGAAATGTCCAGCAATAAGAGAAGAATGAACTTCTCTCATGACACTTAGTCTCTCTCCATGTGGTATACATAACTTGCCCATATGAAACAAAAAATTATTATGCAAGTGATAATCATTCTCCTCAACATGATTCCCTTCACTCAAGTTAGCATACACATCCTTAAAATCAATATCTAATGCATATTGTTCTATGTAACTCTCATGTATAATAGAATCATTCTTAAGTAAAGTAGTAGCACTAATAATAGGCCTTGAAATCATATCAGCAACTTTATTGAAAATACCTTTCTTGTACCTTATTACCAAGTGAAATTGTTGTAGAAAACCCATCCATCTGAAATGTTGTGACTGCTGTAATTTACTTTGCGGCTGCAAGTACTATAAAGGCTGATGGTCGGTATGAACAACTGTCTCTTTTCCCATCAAATATTGTTTCCTCTTTTTGACAGTTTGTACCAATGCATACAGCTCCTTATCATATGTAGGATAATTCACAACAGCACCATTAAATGTCTCAGAATGAAATGCGATAGGCTTACCATGTTGTAAGAGAACTGCACCCATGGCATAATCACTAACATCAGTCTTGTTAGGATATTCCAAAACATAGGAAATAGTTAAGAATAACTTAGTCTAGTGTAGATTTAGGTAAAGTGTTTTTCTTTACCATGTACATTTGTAACTTATAATCTGACAGTCACGATTTGTAGTGATCCAATGGTTATCTCTCACCTCGATATTAACGACACTTGATCCATGGCTTAACACCCGATTGGTCCATGATCTCTATTTAAAGAGCATGGAGGGTCATTTTTCCAGTAACCGTTTATGAGAGAAACATATGTAAATTTTCTTTTTATATTAATAAATTGCCTGAAGTGGCCGAGTTGGCTCAGGCTGTGGACTGTTTCCCTCTTTGAGGGTTTTAACCATGTGATTATACTGGTGTACTGATTTGTGATCTATTTGTGAGTGGTGACCTTTGGTTCTTGATCTAAGGAACTTACCCTGTAAATTCCTACATGGTATCAGAGCTATTTTGAGGGCTGCATCCGGTGTTTATCAAAATCCGAAGCCAGTTTGACTGCATGTGAATGCCGTTTTGTAGATATACTATTTCTGAACATTTTTGGGCTTGGAGAACTGCTCGGTTGTGTCTGAAGCATCTGTTACAGTGAGGAACGCCTTTCATCTCATGCGAGAAGGTTTCCGGCTACCCAAGTTATGACAGTTTAGATCTGGAGGTATAAAGCATCTATTTTGCAGTTATATTTGTTAATAGTTCTGCTTATTTCGGTTTCCTCTTTTTATTTTCGGGTTTTAGGTTTTATTTATTTTCCAGATCTATACCCTCTTCTCTTTGTATGCTCTTTTTTGTGCGCTACGTGCGATCTCGGCAAATCAAAAACAGGAAAAAGGGATTTTTTTTGCTATGTATGTTGTTTCCCCACGTCTTTGTGCGATCTTGGGAAATCAGAAATAGTGAAAAAAAATTATAGTTGCTGGCAAGGCTAACCGAAAATATAACATTCTGTCGTAAGGCTTTGCATTTCATTTTTTTTGGTCAATTTTTTGTGTTTTTTTGTGCAAGAAAAAGCACACAAACCGAAGTGTTAAAAATAAAAAAAATAAAAAAATAACCCCTTCCTCCTTTCAAACAATAACGTGATCCTTTTACTATATTACTTGGTGAGGGGTTAGTTTATGAGAATAGAGGTCTTGGGTTCAAGTCTCCTTCTCAAGCTTCTTTTGTAAAAAGTTTTTGTTCAAAGGGGCGGAATTTTTTTTTAAAAGTCGCACTTCATCCTGTTCCCGTAACTATTCGGCATCTATAACTCAAATTTTTCAAAAGGCATAACTTCTTCATCCGGAAGCCATTTTTCGAGCCATTTTTTTTTAAATGGCCTAATTTTTCGAGATATTTCCATTGGAGTAGTTAGTTTCATATTTTCTCAGCTTCAATTTATAAAAAAAAAAAAAAATGGAAAGTGCATGCCCAATTATTCTTAACAACACCAATTATTTCCAATGGCTACCTCACATGGTAGATATACTTAGAAGTAAAGGGCTTTATAGAATAGCCACAGGACAAGAAACTAAACCTTCCGATAATGATAAAGTTTCTAAATGGGAAAATAAACAAGATCAAGCATGAGGGTTGATAGGCATGTCCATTGCTCAAGATCTTCGATTTCATATCCTTGACATTGACATCCCTGATGAAGCCCTGGAAAAGCTAAAAACTGTTTTTGGCATTCAAAATCAAATCAGCGCCCACCAACTTGAAAATGAGTTGCTTACTTTGGACCCCAATAATTTCTCCTCCATTGAATATTTTTTGTCCAAATTCAAGACCCTTCGAATTCTTTTAGAAGGTTGTAAGATAAAAAAGGAAGATGGTAGCCTCATTTATTGCATTCTTGCTAAGCTTGGCCCTGCATACTCTTTATTTTTTTCTGCCTTCCATTCCACTAGAGAAGCCATCATTTCTTTAGGAACCACCTACAAGAACCCCTCTTTTGATGCCTTTTGTGATTCTTTGATAAGAGAACAAGAAAAACTCTTACACCTTGGTCTTATCACTTATGGAAACGCTTCTAAGAAAGCCTTAACAGCCCAACAACAACCATATCAAAATAATCCCAAGAGGTAGTATCCTAAAAAGTATGGTCTGAAACCAAACAAGGGTCCTAAGAAATTTCAGCCACAAACTAAAAAAGCAACTCACCAAAATGATAAGGCATATAAAAACAAAGGAAAGAAGACAGATAGACATTGCAACTTTTGCAATCATGATGGCCATTTAGAGTCCAAATGTTTTAAGAAGATGGAAGCCTTAGAAGCAACAATGAAGAAGCACAACATCAATTTGGAGCACTCTTCACCATCATCTTCAAGCATGGCACTTTCTGATTGTGGTTGTCAAGCATCAAGATCTGGTTATGCATTAAATGTATCTTCTTCTTCTCCTTCTCATGAGTGGCTCATTGATTTTGGAGCTTCTTACCACATGGCCAAAAATAAAGCCATGTTTTCTTCTTTAAATGATTGTAACACCAAATATATTTATGTTGGTGATGATAGATCTCTTAGTGTTGTAGGATCTAAAACCATTCATCTCGATAATGGTCAGTTTAATGATGTACTATGTGTTCCTACCTTGTCATGCAACCTTATCTTTGTTTATTAGATAACTCATTCAGGTGAAGGGAAAATAGTATAATTCTCACCTCATGATTTTGTAGTTGTTGAGCCCTAGAATTGCCTTCTCTTTTACAAACCTTCACTTCATTTCATCATTATGTTATCACTTCATAAGCCTAAAATCAATGAAGAATGATTAGGATTGCTTAAAGGTTACATGCAATTGATTAACATATTGTATTTTCATGATTTTTGTTGTTTTAATAATTTTCTGCAAAATAGCTACAGAATACAGACGCTCCATAGCCGATCACGCGTTCCGCAGCTATTTTAGAGTTTAAATGGGTTACAGGTGTCATCTAAAGGAAAAACGCATATGGGAAAATTATATAGCACTCCCTCATCATTTGTTGCTCTCCAATAAGTCTGAGTTCGAATCTCCAAGTGGTTATGCACGTGGAAGAGATTAAAACTGAGCAGCAAGTTCCTATCAGGACACGGACTCCACATAAAGAACGAGGCCTTCAATAAGAATTTAAATTTGATTAGAAGTGGGAAAGACACTTATCCCTTTATTTTCTAAAGATTAGTTATGTAATGTTATTATAAGTATGACTCGGGAGACCGAGAAATGCAGGTTAGATTTTGTGGTTGATTGCTAGATTTCAGAAGTCCAAAAACACTCTGTTTTTGAAGTAATTTCTCTTTAATGAAAGAAGCATCACTTCCTTGAAAGCGTTGAGTCAATCTTGAAGTAGATTTCGTGCTACTTCGGTGGTAGAGAGCCCCTGCTACCTGAGCAACCTTGTTTATACGGTTTAGATAAGTATTTTAGTCTCATTTTCATTTCTTTCTTAGGCAAGTTTCTGAAGTTTATGTTCATACTTGTTTACATTAATTATCACAGCTAGACTTACTCTTATAAACTCTTCCAAAATATCATCACGATGAATAAGTCATAGCTGTGGTATTGTAGGTTTTAGTTGCATTTCCTTTCGAATTTTATGATTTATGCTTGTTTACACTAAGTGTCACAGCCGGTCTTACTCTTACAAACTCTTACAAAACATCATTAACAATGAATAAGAAACAGTTGTGGTGTCTTAGATTCTAGTTGTCTTTGCTTTCACCCTCATTTGACCTCAATTCAACCTTTCCCATTACCATCCACACAAGCAAACCTTCACTTTTACAAACCTTCACTTCATTTCATCATTATTTTATCACTTCATAAGCCTAAAATCAATGAAGAATGATTAGGATTTCTTAAAGGTTACATGCAATTGATTAACATATTGTATTTTCATGATTTTTGTTGTTTTAATAATTTTCTGCAAAATAGCTACAGAATACAGACGTTCCGTAGCCGATCACGCGTTCCGCAGCTATTTTAGAGTTTAAATGGGTTACAGGTGTCGTTTGAAGGAAAAACGCATATGGGAAAATTCTACAGCACTCCCTCATCATTTGTTGATCTCCACGAAGTCTGAGTTCGAATCTCCAAGCAGTTATGCACATGGAAGAGATTAAAACTGAGCAGTAGTTTCCTATCAGGACACAGACTCCACATAAAGAACGAGACCTTCAATAAGAGTTTCAATTTGATTAGAAGTGGGAAAGGCACTTATCCCTTTATTTTCTCAAGATTAGTTATGTAATCTTATTATAAGTATGACTCGGGAGACCGAGAAACGCAGGTTAGATTTTGTGGTTGATTGCTAGATTTTAGAAGTCCGAAAACACTCTGTTTTTGAAGTAATTTCTCTTTAATGAAAGAAGCATCACTTCCTTGAAAGCGTTGAGTCAATCTTGAAGTAGATTTCGTGCTACTCCGGTGGTAGAGGGCCCCTGCTACCTGAGCAGCCTTGTTTATACGATTTAGATAAGTATTCTAGTCTCATTTTCATTTCTAGCTTAGGCAAGTTTCTGAAGTTTATGTTCATACTTGTTTACATTAATTATCACAGCTAGACTTACTCTTATAAACTCTTCCAAAATATCATCACGATGAATAAGGCATAGCTGTGGTATTGTAGGTTTTAGTTGAATTTCCTTTCGAATTTTATGATTTATGCGTGTTTACACTAAGTGTCACAGCCAGTCTTACTCTTACAAACTCTTCCAAAACATCATTAACAATGAATAAGAAACAGTTGTGGTGTCTTAGATTCTAGTTGTCTTTGCTTTCAATCTTATTTTTATGTTCAATTGCATTGAATAATACAGCCAGACTTGTTTTACAAACTCTTCCAAAATATCATTCCTATTGAACAAGATGGGCTGTAGAATTCCATAGACTAGTTGCATGTTAATTTAGTTATAGCACTTTGGAGGTTGATTGCATTTAGTTCAGCTCTGTCACTACATTTCCAGTTTGATAATGGCATTTTAGTTTAACTCTATTCACTGTACTTCAAGTAGATTAGAAGCACTCTAGTTTAGTCTCAGTTCATTTTTGTTTCAAGAAAAGATTAATGGCATTTTAGTTTAGTTGTAGTCACTGTCTTTTAAGATTGATAGATCACGTTCTAGCTTAGTGTGATCCATTGTATTTTAAGTAGTTCTAGTTGTCAAAATTAGTCTCTCGGCCTTCATTATTTACAAACTTACTTTTGTTCTGAATCTATATTGATACATCATCAAATGAACAGGGGTCAGTCATATTAGTTTAAGGCTTTGATCACTCTGCAAATATTTTACAAACTCACTTATAGCCTTTTTCCCAACATTATTCTAGAAAATTTCTAAACTTCTGAATAAGGCCTAGAAGTGATAAGTCAAGCTGCAGAATAGGGTAAATTCAGCATCATAGGTTAATCTAGAATAGAAACCTTACTGTGTTACAAATAATCATTTTGTAATATTGTGAGTTGATTGTTTATTTAGGAGAACTTCATTTACACTTAACTTGTCCATTTCTCAAGCTCTTCAAACAAAGTTAAATCTAATGTATGGAATGGCAAATGCAATTATAAATACTGAAGCAAAATCTGAATTATGACTAAATAGAAACAAAAGCTTGATAATGACTTCTTAGGCAAATGACACAAACTAAACTTGAGAAATGATCACTAAATATGCAAGTTCTCTAACTAGACAGTTAAACACTAATTTTATCATGGTGCAACATTCTGTTCTAAGCTCATCTATTTTATGACTAATTCCTAGTTCTATTCTGCAATTTAATTAGATGTCTCAGAACCTATACTCAAAGAGTTATTGGTTTCTTGTTCAAAGTAGTTCTTTTGAGGAAGAGCTCTGTTCATAAAATGATGAGGAGATTGCAGAGAGATTACAAACCTTATAGTGATGTTATCTTCTGTTCCTATGTTTATGGATCACTTGTAGTTTTCAGAACAAAAAGATATTTGTGAATAATGAAGGCTGTCTTGTGAATCCTAACAACTAAAATAATCTATTGTGCAAAGGATGACAGTGTGACTATGAGATGTAAGTGCAATGAGTTAACTTAAGAATGGATCTAAGATGCTTCTAAACTAGAACAATGTTGAGCTATAAGTCATCATCAAACTTGAAACAAAGTAACTGAATATGAATTAAATGCAAATGAAACTCCGGAGCATTCTAACTAACATGCATTATTCTATGAAGTTACACAATCTGTTTGTTCATCATTAGTGATATTTTGGAAGAGTTCCTTCTTTTGGAAGGGATAGAACAATTCTAACTGTGTAATTGTATGCAATTGAAAGCAAATGAACAGAAAGCAAATGAAAAAAAAAACTAAGTTACCACATCCATATCCTACTCGTCATTATGATGTCTTGGGCAAGCGTTTAAGAGTAAGAACAGAGATGATACTTAGTACAAACAAACAACTAAATCTTTCATTATCACGGTCATGTCTTGAACTTCTTAAGGATGTACTGGAATAATTTCTTCTTGTGGAAGAGTGATTAGAACAAGTGTAACTGTGATAGTGAATAGCAAAAACTACAACTAATTCCTACAGTACTATAGCTATTCATCATTCATTGTTATGATCTGTTGGAAGAATGTCTTCTTGTGGAAGAAATGGAATGAATATAACTACAGTATCTAGTTAAAAACAAATACAAATTCAACTCCTATTCTACAATGCCATAGTCATTAATCATTCATCATTTTGGTCTATTGGAAAAGTGTCTTCTTGTGGAAGAGCTGGAACGAATATGACTACAGTAGCTAGTTAAAACAAATACAAATTTAACTCCTATCCTACAATACCATAGTCATTTAAACATTCATCATTTTGGTATGTTGGAAGAGTGTCTTCTTGTGGAAGAACTGGAATGAATACGACTACAGTAGATTAAAAAAAACAACTACCAATTCAAATGCAAAACGTAAAGGCAGCTAGGAAAAACTTATCTAGTTTACGCAAAAGAAATCCGTGCAAGAGGCAGGGGCCCTCTACCACTTGACGGCATTCAACTTCAAATCAAATCACGCCTTCAGAATAACTTTTGTCTGCTCCATTAACAATGCAATAGTTCGAACATAACACTCTGTGTCTTCAAGGACGTAACACAGAGTTTTCACAAAATCTAGCAGCAAATCTAACACAAAATCTCTAACTAAGCTCTCGGTCTACTCAAGAGTTTATAAAGTAAATGCAAGTAACAATAATTACAACAATTTAGGAATAATGTCTCTCCTTATCCGAATCATCTTAGGAGTCTTTGAGGTGGCTACGTGAAGAAGAAAAGACATCTGGATCGAGATGTATCTAGTAGGGAGTCTTCCTTCACAAATGTGTACCCCAATGCGACAACTGCACTCAATCTATTTTTCACATGAGCAAAACCGCGAGGCAACGACGGTGATCATGCCCATATGCGTTTTTGCTCAAGAGGCCACCCGGAACATACTCAAACATGAAGGTAGCTTAATCACGGTTAGCTACTAATGTCCTGGGATCATAGCCTAGTTCCTACCAAACGTTTAGACAAATTTCTACAAATAAATCACAAAATTCAACAAGTCAGTCATGTAAACCATTCTAGAAGTAATTTTAACTATTTTTATTGATCAATTGGGTTTAAAATAGGAATGGACAAGGGAGAATGAGGTAAAATGAGGTGAAGAAAAGCACAAATTTGAGGCTCAACATACCCCCACTGCTGTCTCTTTGCATGTCCTCATGCAAATTATCCTATGAATTCAGAGGCTTCTGCAAGGACATCTAATCCCCTTCTTCTCCTTTGTCTGAAAGCTAGAGGCCTTCTGGGTTTCCTGATCACAAGTTTGAACTTGAGGTTTGTGAGTGCCCTGATTAACTTTTTGTTCCTTGTCTTCATCTTCTCATTGGTCCTCTCCACTTTGTCTATATGCAGGGATAAAGTCGAGTTCATATCAGTTTTGAGCTTGATTTGATCTTTGAGAATTTAATTCTCATTTTTGATGTGTCTATTCAACAATTCCAACTCATACCTATCCCTCCTTAATATATCAATTTCAGACAGTGGAGGATTGGGGGTTCTCTCTCTACTTTCTGAAGCTGTCCTCTCTAAAGTTTCCACATAATCATAAATTTCCTGTTGAGCAGGATCAATTTCAGGGGTGCCTTCATAAAAATCTTCTTCATCATCCTCTTCAATGGGTGTTTCTTCATCTTCAATATTGATTACCCCTGTTTGTTTGATTGGTGTTTTCTTCAGTTTTCCTTTTAATCTGTGGCTTCTCCTAAGCTGAGAGGATCCCTCTCCTTTCTCTGTGACATATTCCTTGATTATCTTTTCTTCCTTAAGTTGCCTCTTGATTCGAGTCAACTTCTCCAAAATGACTTCCTCACTGCTTTCTTGAACTGGTTTGTCAATTTTACCTTTTGAAGTCCTCCATTTCCTACTTCTCTTTGTGGGTTGTGGTTCAGGTGATAGTTCTTTTTCTTCTTCAAAATGATTTCTTATTAAGAAATCATCCCATGTATCATTTGTTTTAGATAGATGATGCTCAATCAAAATTTTGACCAACCCATGATGATACAAGGTTGTCTCTAAAAACTGAACTCTTCTCTGAACACAGGAAGCCATTTTCTTCAGACTTTGATGCAAGAAATATGGTAGATTTAAATCTTCTCCCAGAAAATGCATCATTAGTCTGATGTGGTAGACATAAAATTTCCCATATCTACCCTCACATGTAACAAATTTTTGTAAAAGAAGTAGTATGTTTCTCCATTTGCTTTTCAATGCAGTACTGGGAATTCCTTTCTTGAATACACTAACATCCATATTTGGTGATTTTAAAATTTGTTTCCAGGAGTCATTGTGTAATTCCCTATTTTTAAACCATCTCTCCCCAGTTCTGGACAATCCTGTAGCCTCTGCAATAAAAACTTCAGTGACAGTAAACTTGACATCCCCTATTTCAACTTCGGTTCCTTGGAATGATCTGGCAAATGTTTTAGTGACTTCCTTATGGAAGCCATTAAACTTTTCCAAAAATTGAAGCCATCCTATTTGTTGTAACATTTCCTTGCATTGTTGGTAACCTTCTAAATATTTTGATCCCATAGGCTCAGTCCTTACGATGAAACCCATGATTTTTCAATATCAAATTAACACTCTTCTACCCACAAAACAATGACTTTCACTTTCGGATTAAAATGGCTTCAAGCTCTAAATGAAAATGGCTTCAATTCTTAGAATGACATACCTCTGTTTTATAGTGGCAACAACTTCAAAACCTTTGGCTGATATGCTTCTGTTTGATCATGAAAGCAATCTCAAATTTCGAACTGATATGTATCTGATAGGCAGTGAGAGATGGCTTCAGATTTCTTTTTGTGCAATACCTCTGGCTCTTAGTAGCAAATGGTTTCAGTTTTTAATACTGCAATACCTCTGTCTTTGGTAACAGAAAAACTTCAAACTCAATCACTGAAAAACACCTCTGTCTCTAGTAGCAAATGGTATGCTTCAAATTCAACACTACAACATCTCTGTCTCTGGTAACAACAGACTTCAAACTCAACCTTTGTCTCTGGTAACAAATGGTTTTCAAACTCAATCACTACCACACCTCTGTTTTTGGTAGCAAAAGACTTCAATTTTAGCACCTCTGTCTTTTGGTAACAACAGACTTTAAACTCTACACGGCCACAATTCTGTGTTGACAGTGAAAATGCTCCAAACTTCGTCCACAATGATATGTTATCTGTCCACGGGATCAAGTGGCTTTGAGTTCTCACACTGTTATACTTCCAAATTTACCTCTTCTGCTCTGCTCTGCGTTTACAATGCTCAATGCTGTTCAAACTGATATCCTTTAGCTCTGCTCCTGGTGATAATAATATCTCTGTCTTCAGAATGGAATACCGGCTACGGAATGAAGTTATGGAAAATGGTCACGGAATAGAGTAGTGGAGTGAGGTGGAGGGCTTGTATTAATGATTGAGGAGACGGCGGAGGATTTTACGACGGCAGAGGGAATCATCATCATTAAATTCTTTGGTTAAGAGACGTGGAAAATTCAAATGCTTTGGCCATTTCACCGCTTAAATGCTATCGGATATGAAATTTGAAATGGAAGATTTTAATACAAAGTCTGTAGAGGGTTTGTTGGTGTTTGATCAATAAAACAATTAAAACAACCTTTCAAATAATCCACAACTAAACTATGCTAAACTTTTATGAAATGCCATCGTAATTTAAATTTGTTACCTCTGCCCTTTATTTGATGTTTTTGTAGCCTTTGTCTTCTCTGCTCATCTTTGGAGGAATCTTTCACAATTTTTCTTGATGTTTTTGATTCATGAATTCACTGGATCACTTTGCTGTAATTCTGATGTCTGCTGGTTGATGCCTTCAGGGTTTATAGCTGCGAAAAGACTGTCGGGCTGCAGAAAGGCTGATCAGCTGCAGAATGTCCACTGAGCTGCAGAATGTTCCCGTAGAACACCTTAATCATGAAAATGGAATGTTTTTGGAGTATGGGTGAAATGTTATGTGGTATGCATGAAAATGGATGGTGGATTATGATATGTATGAAGTGGATAAGTGGAATGGAATGGATTCAGTCCATTAAATGGAATGAAGGAACATAAGGGCTGTACTGCAATTCATGACATATTTTATTCACTTACAGCATGATATCAAATTTTGTGTTTTGACATGAAAATGAAATGGATGGAAGATGGAATGAAATGAATGAAATGTGGAATGGAGTCAGATGAAATGAATGATGGATGGAATGGAGTATGAATGGATAAGTGAATGGAGTGAGATGAAATGAATCATAAGCACTATGGAACTGAACTTATGATTTTTATAACAGCTGCTTATAAACAAAAATGGGAAAAGTTAGAGTGTCAGAGAGACTCTGATTTTCACCCTATCTTTTCTGTATAAACATGCCAATCAGTGATTGGTTTTCATGTTTATACCTTTATTTTTTATTTTTATTTTTTATTTTTTTTATATTTTTTTTTTTCAAAAAGAGAAATGCTTCAGAAAATTTAATCAAGTTGATGAAGAAGAGAGACTCTTCTTCATTAACTTCACATCATTGTCTTCTTGGAACTTCTTGACAAACTCTTCTCTTGAGAGTGGCTTGTGGTATAGCTTCAGTCTATGACCATTCACAAGAAAAGTGACCTCCTTTTCATCTATAGTTCTGATTTTTACTGCCCCATTATCAAAAATTCGAACAATTTCATATGGCCCAAGCCAATGTGTCTGAAATTTCCCTTGAAAATCCTTGAATTTTGAATCAAACAAGAGAGCCCAATCACCCTCTTTGAATTTCTTCTCCTCGATGTACTTGTCATGCCATCTAGCCCTTTGTTGTTGGACTAGACTTGTTTTCTGAACTGCATCTTGTCTGATCTCATCCAATTCATTAATTTGCTCCAGTCTATGCTTTTGTGCCTCCGTTAGATCAAGTCCTAGCTGAACTGCCATCTTGAATGTTTGGATTTGGAACTCTATAGGAAACAAAACTTGTTTTCCATAAACAAGCTCATAAGGAGTATGGCCTGTTGTGTTTCTCCATGTAGTTCTATAGGCCCACAAGGCTTCAGGAAGCCTATCTACCCAATCTCTTCTATGTAGATGAACAGTTTTTGTTAGGATTCCTTCAATGACTTTGTTAGTGGATTCCACTTGACCATTTGCTTGTGGATGATAAGGAGTAGATGTTCTATGTCTGATTTTGTACTTCTCCATCATTTGCTCCACTAGCCTTGATGTAAATTGAGCTCCTTGATCTGTAACAATTTCCCTTGGAACACCAAAACGAGTAAAACTATCCTCAAAAAGAAAAGTAACTACAGATGATTCATTAGCAACAAGTAATGGTTTAGCTTCTACCCACTTAGTAACATAATCAGTGCAAACTAATATGTATTTCTTTTGTCTTGATGGAGGACTTATAGGTCCTACAAAATCCAAGGCCCATTTTTCAAAAGGTTCAATGTGTACCCGAGGTTGTAATGGCATCTCACCTGAAGGAGAAGGTTTCCCTACCCTTTGGCAACTGTCACACCTTTTGACATACTCCCTTGCATCTTTAAACAAAGATGGCCAATAATATCCTAAATTAAGGATCTTATAGGCTGTCCTTTTATCCGCAAAGTGTCCGCCACAAGGTTCATCATGACATGCCTTGAGAATTTCAGGCATCTCATCTTCACGAACACACCTTCTAATGATCAAATCTGGACCTGTCTTGTACAACTCATTAGCGACCCATGAATATCTTGCACTATCATTAATGATTTTTCTTTTATCCCTTGCATTCATAATTGAAGGAAATTTTCCCGAAACTAAATAATTAGCAATATCAGCAAACCATGGAGTTTGAGTAGAAACTGCAAAAAGATATTCATCAGGAAATTGATCTTCAACCGGAGTGTCATCTTTGATATTTTGAATTCTAGATAGGAAGTCAGCCACAGTGTTTTGTTTTCCAGGCCTATCTAGAATAGTAATGTTGAATTCTTGCAATAATAACAACCATCTTATAACTCTACCATTAGTGATTGATTTATTCATTAAATATCTAATTGCAGAATGATCAGTGTGAACAAAAGTTTCATAGCCTGTTATATAGTGTCTAAACTTGTTAATGGCATGAACAACAACTAAAAACTCTTTTTCAGTTACAGTATAGTTTAACTCTGCAGGAGTCAAATTTTTACTGATATAATAGATAGCATAGGGAATTAAATCTTTCTGTCCCAATACTGCTCCTAGAGCCGTATCGGAAGCATCTGTCGAGATATGAAAAGGTAACTTCCAGTTAGGTCCCCTTAATATAGGTGCTTCAGAAATTTTGGTTTTCAGGGTTTCAAAAGCTAACTGGCAATCAGAAGTCCATTTAAATTCACAATCTTTGGTGAGTAATTTGAAGAGAGGATATGCTATTTTGGTGAAGTTTTCTATAAATCTCTGATAATACCCTGTAAATCCTAGAAAACTTCTAACATCTTTTTGACAATTTGGAATGGATAGGTTAGAAATAACTTCAACTTTCGCCTCATCTACTCTAATCCCATCCCCTGAAATGTGGTGCCCTAAAACAATACCTTCAGTGAACATCATAAAACATTTTTCATGACTAAGTGAAAGGTTTGCTTCTTGACATCTTTTTAAGACTTTTTCCAAGTTTTCTAAAGCCTCTTCAAATGTATCTCCATAAACTGTAAAATCATCCATGTACACCTCTACACAGTCATGTATCAGATCAGAAAAAATTCCTAATACTGCCCTTTGGAATGTTGCAGGTGCATTGCACAATCCAAATGGCAATACTCGGTAGGCATAGGTACCCCAAGGACAAGTAAATGTGTTTTTATCTTGGTCTTCAAGTGCTACTTGGATTTGATTGTAACCACTAAATCCATCCAGGAATGAAAAGTACTTTTTACCTGCTAATGTATCTAATACTTGATCTATGAAAGGTAAGGGAAAATGGTTTTTAAGAGTAGCTTTATTCAGTTCTCGGTAGTCAACACACACCCTCCATTTTCCATTTTTCTTAGGTACAATTACTAAAGGGGAAACCCACTGACTATCTGAAATAGGATAGATGAAGTTAACATTTAACAATTTTTGTAATTCTTCCTTGACAATTTCCTAAGATTTGGATTCATCCGTCTTTGAGGTTGTCTGATTGGTTTGCAATTTGCCTCTATATAGATGTGATGAGTACAAGTCTTGGGACTTATCCCTTTCATGTCAGTGTATTCCCATGCATATGCAGAAGAATGTCTCTGTAATACTTTGACTAACTCTTCTTGTTGAGATTTTTCTAGGTTTTTTGTTTATGTTCAAGGTTTTGCCTGGAAAAATTTCACTTGTAGAGCTGCCAAATTTGTCCATAGAATGAAGAGACATCTGCCTAGATGACAAAAACTCAATATTGGATCCCTCTTGAAATGATTCATGTTTGTGTTCTCGAGAAGATTCAAAGTTTTCTAGAGTATTCAGAATTCGGCTATCTTCACTAATTTCTGAAATTGTGAAGAGTGGTTGTAAATATTCTTCATCCTCTATCCATTGAGTGTCATCTAGATCTGTAATTGTCCTAGCTGGAGGATATAAAGTGAATTTCTTTTTTGAACTACCATCAGAAATATACATATCACCGGACCTACAACTAATAAAAGCATCAGCTGTAGCCAACCAAGGTCTTCCTAGTATAACAGGATGGCCTCCTATATTATTCTTGGGTGTCAGGATCATGAAATCCACAGGGTACTCCCAAGAGTCTAGGGACACCGGAATGTCTTCTATTACCCCATCTGGTCTGATCACAGATCTATCTGCTAATTGTAATAGTGTGGGTGTAAAGAGAAGATTAGGAAGTTTCAGTTTGTCCATGATTTGTCTACTCATGATATTTATTGCTGCCCCTAAGTCAATGAGTGTGTTTTGAATTTCAATGCCATTGATGTGAATTTTGACAAATGGATTTCCTGGATCAAGGTACTTTGGAATAGTAATCTTACCCATCATAATGTCTGCTATTTGTCCTACCAGTTGAATTTTCTTGGTTTCTCTTATTCTTTTTCTTGTTGTCTTCATACTCAACTCCTTTATTGTTTTGGTTAAAATTGGGATTTCCTTGATGGCTTGCAATAATGGAATTTTAATGCAAACATTTCTCAATTCATCCAAGAAATCATAATTAGGCACCATTATTTGTTTTTCTACACCTTTATCAATTTGTAGTCTTTCCGGAAAGGGAGGTATAGAAGTAGATGTGGATGGTTGCTCTAATACTGGAGTTGGATTTATTGGATCTTTTTGTTTCAGCTTTTCAATGTTTTGGTCTTGAAAGGATGTATCTTCCCCAAGACTTTTATTAACCCGTAGGGAGTCTTCCTCAGAATTATCTTGTTCTTGTATGATCACAGAAGGTTTCCTCTTCTCAAGTATCCTTCCAGACCTAAGTTGAACATCACGAAGGTCTAGAGGAGTAATTAAATAAGTTGGAAATTGTTGTCCTTCTATCATGTATGTATTCTGGGGGTTCTTATTATTGGGGTTTGGTATGGGCTGAGCTGGTAATTGATTGGATTTTTTAGGGAATGGTAATGGAAGTGGTTGATTTTGATGAGGTTGGTTCAGATGATGTTGTTGAGAATTTTGTTGAAAATTTTGTTGAATATTTTGAGGAAAATTTTGTTGAGGATTTTGAGGATAAAAATGTGGATATGGTGGATAGGATGGTGGATACTGATAATATGGAGAGTATCTTCCATAGGGACCTTGTGATCCTGGTGCCCAAGCTTGAGATTGATTTTGAAATTGGGGCCAAGGTTGCTGCCAAGAATTCCAAGGTGGAGGTTGATTATACATTTGATCATGGAATCCTTGTGTCTGAGGTCCCTGCCAAGATCTTCTAGATACAAAGTTAAGAGATTCTGTGGAGTCTGTAGGAGTTTCTTCCTGAAAAATAGCCTTGAGACCAGGAAGAGAAGGACAACTCTTGGTCTCATGTTTCTCAGAACAAATAACACAAGTTTCTACAACTTTTACATCTAGAGGACACTCTCTCAAGGCATGTTTCTTCCTACATTTGGGACAAAAGATTGCCAAGGCATCAGATTCAGCCTTTTGCTTGTTTTGTATCTTGAGGGTGTCTATTTGTTCACTAAGACTTCCTAAGATGTCAGATTTAAAATCATCAAGCATGTGTCCTATTTCTGATCTACTTACTGTCCCAGAAGCAGATTTACTTGCCCTTGCAAGAGCGGGATCTCTTGGACCTTTGACAGTTTTAGATTTCCCTCTGGAAAGGTTGATACATAACTCAGATATTTTAGGTAATGTAAGTTGTGATATATCCCCTTTTCCCATCATGTTAAGGATATCCAACCATTCATCCCTAATGGTTTTCAACAAAAGAGATTTTAAAGTGTCTTGATCTAGGTTTTCCATTTGTGCCCTTTTTATGTTGTATTTAAATATTTCCAACAAATCTTCTAAGTTTTCATCTTCTTTTTGTAACATCTTGAACACTTCTTCCTTATGATTAACCGGCATACAATAATCCAAGTATCTCTCTAGAAATGCTTGTTTCATGTCTTCCCATGTTCTAATGGAACTACTGTTTAAGCTCATAAACCACTTCAATGCTGCTCCTTTCAGAGTTGAAGGAAATAATTTCAATTTTTGGGCATCTTGAAGGTAGTCATAAGTCCTACACAGTACTTCAAATTCGAATAAGAAAGTTTCAGGATCCTCAGTTTTAAGTCCATAGAAGTTCGGAAGGAAAGAAGGTGAAATGTTTTTCATGGTTGTATTGGTTTCTTCATCAAGTATAGGGAACCCAAAAGAGCTTCCTATTCTTCCTCTTCCTCCATCTGCACCTCTACCTCCTTCTCCTCTTCCTCCTTCTCCTCTACCTCTACCTCTACCTCCTCCAAACAATGTGTGTTCTCCATTAACAACTCCTCCTCCTCCTTCTTCTGCCATGGTTGACTCTCCTGTGGAAGTAGAAAGGTTTGTATCCTCAACAAGAGTTTTTGGATCCTCTTCTATGGCAGGTTCAGTGGATGAAGTGGAAGGTTTCTCTAATGGAATTGGTGACCTTAGATCTTCTAGAAGTCCAGGATCAGTAAAGGATGGAAGATGGGTTTGAGTTGAAGGTGTACTAGCTCTGGATCTAGATGAAACAAGTGGTGTTCTAGATATCAAACTTCTGCCTCTGCTGCTTATAAATCTTCCCCTTTGAATCTCTCTCCCTACGCATAAAATTTTTTTTGGATGCTAAGAAACAAAGGTTACCTAGTTTTCACTTCCCTGGCAACGGCACCAAAATGTTGGGTCTCAATCTAGTCTCATAAACTGAGCTTCATTTAATTGTCAACCAGGATTTGTAAACTGCTGAAGTGAAGTGTACCATATGTACCTAGGTGCTTGTTTCCTAATGTGTTGTATGTGGTTTTGTGATGTTTTTGGTCTTTTGTGATGATTTGTGATGTTTTTGGTCTTTTGGTGTTTTATGTTCACAATGAAACTGCCTAGAAAACTAATGGAAAGAAGTTAGTGGTCAAAACAGAGTTAAATCTAATGTATGGAATGGCAAATGCAATTAGAAATACTGAAGCAAAATCTGAACTATGACTAAATAGAAACAAAAGCTTGATAATGACTTCTTAGGCAAATGACACAAACTAAACTTGAGAAATGATCACTAAATATGCAAGTTCTCTAACTAGACAATTAAACACTAATTTTATCATGGTGCAACATTCTGTTCTAAGCTCATCTATTCCATGACTAATTCCTAGTTCTATTCTGCAATTTAATTGGATGTCTCAGAACCTATACTCAAAGAGTTATTGGTTTCTTTTCAAAGTAGTTCTTTTGAGGAAGAGCTCTGTTTATAAAATGATGAGAAATTTGCAGAGATACTTCAGACCTTGTAGTGATGTTATCTTCTGTTCCTATGGTTATGGATCATTTGTAGTTTTCATAACAAAAAGATGGTTGTGAATAATGAAGGCTGTCTTGTGAATCCTAACAACTAAAATAATCTATTATGCAAAGGATGACGGTGTGACTATGAGATGTAAGTGCAATGAGTTAATCTTAAGAATGGATCTAAGATGCTTCTAAACTAGAACAATGTTGAACTATAAGTCATCATCAAACTTGAAACAAAGTAACTGAACATGAATTAAATGCAAATGAAACTCCGGAGCATTCTAACTAACATGCATTATTCTATGAAGTTACACAATCTGTTTGTTCATCATTAGTGATATTTTGGACGAGTTCCTTCTTGTGGAAGAGGTAGAACAATTCTGACTGTGGACTTGTATGCAATTGAAAGAAAATGAACTGAAAGCAAATGAAAAACTAAGTTATCACACCCATACCCTACTCGTCATTATGATGTCTTGGGCAAGCGTTTAAGAGCAAGATCAGAGATGATACTTAGTACAAACAAACAACTAAATCTTTCATTATCACGGTCATGTCTTGAACTTCTTAAGGATGTATTGGAAGAATTTCTTCTTGTGGAAGAGTGATTAGAACAAGTGTAACTGTGATAGTGAATAGCGAAAACTACAACTAATTCCTACAATACTATAGCTATTCATCATTCATTGTTATGATCTGTTGGAAGAATGTCTTCTTGTGGAAGAACTGGAATGAATATAACTACAGTATCTAGCTAAAAACAAATACAAATTCAACTCCTATCCTACAATACCATAGTCATTAATCATTCATCATTTTGGTCTGTTGGAAGAGTGTCTTCTTGTGGAAGAGCTGGAACGAATATGACTACAGTAGCTAGTTAAAACAAATACAAATTTAACTCCTATCCTACAATACCATAGTCATTAAACATTCATCATTTTATTCTGTTGGAAGAGTGTCTTCTTGTGGAAGAGCTAGAATGAATACGACTACAGTAGCTAAAACAAAACAACTACCAATTCAAATGCAAAACGTAAAGGCAGCTAGGAAAAACTTATCTAGTTTACGCAAAAGAAATCCGTGCAAGAGGCAGGGGCCCTCTACCACTTGACGGCATTCAACTTCAAATCAAATCACGCCTTCAGAATAACTTTGTCTGCTCCATTAAAAATGCAATAGTTCGAACATAACACTCTGTGTCTTCAAGGACGTAACACAGAGTTTACACAAAATCTAGCAGCAAATCTAACACAAAATCTCTAACTAAGCTCTCGTTCTACTCAAGAGTTTATAAAGTAAATGCCAGTAACAATAATTACAACAATTTAGGAATAATGTCTTTCCTTATCCGAATCATCTTAGGAGTCTTTGAGGTGGCTACGTGAAGAAGAAAAGACATCTGGACTGAGACAGTCCTAGTAGGAGTCTTCCTTCACAAATGTGTTCCCACATGCATAACCGTACCCAGAATTCATTTCCTCTTCCATGATGAGCAACAAACCATGTAGGCACGACGTGGATCATGCCCATATGCGTTTTTCCTCAAGAGGCCACCTGGAACATACTCAAACGTAAAGGTAAATACAGACTGGCCAATAGTCACTTTAATGTTTGCATTCTGAAGCCAGGTTCCTGGCCAAAAATGCTTAACAAATGGCAACAATCACAGTGTTCACCAAGTCACCACAAACCATTCTAGAAGTAATTTTAACTATTTTTATTGATCAATTGGCTTAAAATAGAAATG